>CM051002.1:6228573-6291073 GCA_027704905.1 Muraenolepis orangiensis
CTCTGCAGGAAATTGCATGTGGTGAGAGCCGAGCGTATAAGTGAGGGTTAAGGTGAAACAACAAGGTCTCTGGCATTAATTCCCAGAGCTCTTCTGATGCAAGAGCCTGCTGTTTGGTGTACTGTGTACCATTTAAGTCTGTTAACCCCTGTCCTCCATTAGACACTCGCTTTCTCCCCCCCCCACACACACACGCACACACCATGGCTTTTGTAAAGCACTAGCCTTCTATGACAAATGGATAGCCCAGGTCAATACTGTTTTGACGGCCTAACATGCATTAAAGGGACACTTTGCTGTACTTTAACCGGCTTTGTTACATTCCGATGTGGGTAGTAGGCCTATATATGCCAGCACCCAAGATATTCCCGCTGTTCTTTTGACCGCCGGATGACACAAAGTATCATTCAATGGCGGGAATCTTACTCCAACTCCATGGGTGGTACGATTTTAGCATCTGCACTAACCCCAGAGACCGAGTTCAGAGCATCGGCAATAACTGCAGGCGTTTCGCCAATACATCCCTCATGTGAATAGATGGAGATAAGGTTAAAGAAAAGCGGTGGTGAATTTCCCCTTTAAGGGTCGTAACAAGCAAACCATTAAAGGGGGGGGGGGTATATATGACCGCCATTTATTTTAAACGTTGTGAAACTTAATCAAACTATTTTATAGCAGGGGAAATTGCATGTAGACCACATTAACAATAAAGATCCCCTTTAAGTGTTTCAATAAAATGTTGCGTTTTTTAATATATTAAAACAAGTATTGCCAAAACAAAGGGACGTCATTGAAAGAAGAAGAAAGAAAAAGCACTAAACTAAAGACAGAGCTCGGACCAAATATTAAAGCTTTTTCCTTGTCAGACCCCTCCTGACCATATTTCATTAAATAGTTGGCTGTAAGTTGTAAGAAGAATTAAGGTGGGTGAGCTTGATACAATTACGGGCCATTTGCACAGCACGGAACGGCAGCGGAAAAAAATCTTTTTTTTTCCACTTTTTTTTATTTTCATTTCCTGGCCACAAATGAGAAACATCCACCGAACGAGAGAGACCGCCGCACGTTACTCGTGGATATATCTGAAGCTTTACCAAGAGGTCACCGAGATGGAACACTTTTATTTTATTAAAAACGAATCACAACACACTCGGTGTTCCTGCACACATGCGGGTGATGCAGCAACTGGAACCAGACGCTCAAACTTCGGAGACAGCCCTGCAAAATCGTGACGCCCTGAAAATAGTGCAGTGGAGGCTAGTCCATTGAGGGAAAGGGAGGACCATCCGCACTACAATTTCTGAGAAAAATAAACTTGCAAGACAAAAATAAATACACAGAAATTTTAATTTTCACACTTCGAAAGCATGTCCCCGTGTCAAAGTACCAACAGCGCCCCCTCAAGCTAATTAAAAATGTAAAGTACAGATGAACGTCCTCCGTAAGCTCACGTTGAAGTCCAATATAAAACTCCCGGACCCAAGCGGCCGGTGAGTCCTGGTGTTTAACGTGTGTTTGGCGCTCTGTGAACCAATCAGCAGAGCTCACTGCGCTGGTGAATACCCAATCAGAGTTTTTGGGGGCGGGTCATCATCATTCAAGGATCTATCTTGTGTCATTCATATTAATTCCGTGTTGCAGACAACCCGTGAGTCGTATATTTACTATTAATTACATTTCAGATTTGAAACTTTCGAGTTACATTACGAGGTGCATGACGCCAAACGTAAACAGAAAGCTTGGCTGACCTTGACAAGGTGGTGTTTCTTTGGGTCGCGATTAGACAATTGACGTGATTTACGTGCATAACTGGTTTTACTTTATGATAGTATGTCTTATTTTTCTTAGAAAAATAGGTAAATATACTTTACACAAAAAACACTTCTCCCACAAATCTCACTAAATTTAAATTCCGTTTGTTTTGTTTGGTAGAACTAGCTACTAGAACTTCTAATCAGATTTTTCCGATTTTCATCATTAATGGAGTAATCACCAAATAGCTATTTTTCTTCCCCCTCAGATTACAATCGGTTTAAATTCTGTTTGGCTTGTCTGCTTAAATGACCCACTAATACACTGTCAACATTGATGGTGAGGCACCTTCCTTCCTCCCCTACTTTTACAACCACCAGCTGCCACTGAAATAGTGTACACTATATTGGGCACAAGTGGACCAATTCATACACAGCAATTGTTGTTCTGTGCCCAAAGATCATACCTGTTCTTCCCATGGCTTTACCAACTCTTTGTGGCAGTAGTAGCTCAGGAGGTAGAGCGGTCGTCTGCTGGTTCGATCCCCCTGCTCCTCCTAGCAAATCGATTCTACCTAAAGCTCTTTGGAGTGCTATAGTGCTAAGTGCTATATAAATGCATATCATCCAATAATACTTTCTTAGCCATGGAGTTAAAACAAATGTACCAAACCATTATTAAGGTTTGTTAATGGGTGGGTGACATGTTAGTTGTATTGAACCCCCGTTCTGCTCAATCAACCCTTGTCAGTAAGTAAGAAGAAGTCGTCTGAGTTTGACAACTTTCCATTTACATATTTTTAAATGCATTGGAACCAGAACCCCATATTTGGGCAGTCTGCATTTATTGCACAATTTTCAAGTCAAAGCAAATATAGCCCAGATTTTGTTAGCAAACCTTATAGTAGAGGATAGGGATAGCATTGGATAGTGTAGAGTTCGACTCCCATCAGAAGGATAGGCCGACTGTGTTTCAGGACAAGCAGTCCTGTCTATCTGCAGTCTATCTGGCAAGATGAATAGCCCTGGCTTGACCTTCAAGACCTGTCTCTGTATTTACAGTAAGTTTGCATGGTTGAAAAGACAAACAGATAAACAGTGGAAGCAGACAGTGTGTCACTCACACTGTATTTTAGACAAATATGCCCACATAATCATATAGCTACAGAAATGTAAATAGGATTTATGTCAAATCAAATCTCACAAATCAATTTGTGAGGTATACAAATAAGTGTATATAGCTTCAGTCATGACTCACACCCTTTCACGCCAATGTTACCCTTCCCTGTCGGTTTAGTGTGTGACAGCAAAGGTCATGACAATGTTCATGCGCTCACATGCCTATATCCTGGTAGGCGAGGACATGTAGCTGCAAGCACCATATCTTCATCCTTGAGTCAATACGGGAGTCATCGCCGGTTGGGACATGTTTGATGTGTGTTCATAGAGTGTCGTTTTGACAGGCCTGAGTTATAGTTCCTTTGTTTTCTTCAGGGACATGTAAGCCAACCGTCGTGAATGGCTGTGAACTGGCAAGATGCTTGATGCTCAGGAGCCAAGTTTTCAAGGCATTCATGAAAACACCCCGGTCCTTTATAGGACGTTGCTCAAGTCACAATGTGAACCTTGTGTTTTGTTTTTTTACAGGAAGCAGAATAGGAGAATAGCTATGGTTTGCTTAGATCTTGTATTGATTCTTATTTCCAGTTAGCACTGATGAGAAAAAAAAGTTGTAAAATGTTTGCAATGCAAAATTGGGGGGTGGGGGGGTCGACTGGAGCCTTTTCCAGGTGTGCCTTACATTTAGTATTGAAATAGGTGTGAGGTCTTCAAAACAGTTTGAAATAAGGATATCATTTGCAGAATTGCACTAACATGCTGTAGAAAAGCATCTCCTTTCTCAAACTAATGATGATCTTGGATCTTTAGAATCTTTGAAGTGAACTCAAGGAAGGCAGCAGAATAAACCCGGAAACCCAATTATTGGTTTAAGTTTAATTGGATTTATTGTTGTAGCAAATCTGAATGGCGTACAACCATGGTTACTATGAAACTCACATTAATAAAATAGAACTGGAAACATCTAGCACACAACACCAATACATGTTTTTTAAATTTTCATAATGTTACAGATTTTACTTTATATTTGTGAAAACATATATAGAAGAAAGATAATCATAGAATAATTGTAATAAATCTGTTATGTGAACTCCCCTTCTCTACCTATAGTTTACATATTTGTTGTTAACATACCTGTATGATAGTCATGTACATTTTTACTGTACTTACCGTTTATATTAATCTTCAACTGTTGATAGTATAGTATAGTAATATTGTAGTAAATTCAACTGCGGGAGGGAATGGGGACTAAGCATTCCATCGTACTTGTCGCATATGGCCAGTCATCTTGAATCTTGAATCCATAAACATGCTAAAAGCTAAGGGCATGGTATCAGCGACCCATAAATCAAAGATCAGCCTAGTGCATTTGTTCATAACAGGTAATGTAATGGTACAACTTGCTACAAGGTGTGATTTGAACAGTAAACATAAGTGTTGTTATGACGACTCATTATGGAATCATTTGGCACTCTTTTGGTCATGTCTTTCAAATCCATTTATAGGGAAACTTTGCGATATTTGATGTGGATGTCCAGTCGGTGGTTTTGGTCAATGTCGTCAATTCAAGCAATAAATAACTTTGTCCACTACGTAATAGGCCTATGTCACACTTCCTGCTTCCGGAACATTAAAAATCGCCGAGCAGTGTACTCTTACTTCCGGTAGTTACCCCAGATACCTGACAAACTACGGCCGCCTCCTCTCCTCTCTGTTATTGTAGTGTACCGGGCTGCTCAACGTCTAAACAAAGACAGCCCTACCTCAGTTTACACCATTTACCCAAAGACAAACTCCTCTGCAAGTCTTGTGTGAGGCTGATAAGGAGGATGAAGGTCCCTCGTTTCATGTTCTCAGGGGTAGCGCGTATATCTGCAGTTTGCACTTTGACAAGGAGAGCATATACGTCTCGAAAAGTGGGCGGAATAGGCTAATAATGTCGGGTATGTGTATGATTAAAAGCACTGGTCCTGACCCACACACACACTCCATCTCTCATCCGAATAGAGCCACATAATGTCGGGTATGTGTATGATTAAAAGCACTGGTCCTGACCCCCACACACTCCATCTCTCATCCGAATAGAGCGACATAATGTCGGGTATGTGTATGATTAAAAGCACTGGTCCTGACCCACACACACACTCCATCTCTCATCCGAATAGAGCCACATAATGTCGGGTAAGTATATGATTAAAAGCACTGGTCCCAAGTAGGGCTGGGCGATACTGACCAAAAATCATATCCCGGTATTTTTAGGCTGCATCGCGATATACGATGATCGACGATTTTAACTCAATGCCACATGTATGATGTCACAAGCACTTTTATTTGAAGACAACTCATATTCACAAGAATAACATTCCCTTTTAGAAAATATACAGCTGCACACTACATATTAACACGTAAATGAAAAGGTACATTGAAATAATCAAAATCCATAAAATAAATAGCCTATATTAAATACATAGGCATACCTCTGCTCCTACACAAAATCACCTTCGTTATATGGCGATATATCCCGATAGAGCCACAAGACACAATGTTGGGGAATTGTATGATTCTTCACTGTGTTCATTCACTAGTTGAACCACATCGTCTTGACCGACTTTTGGAAGGTTCTGCAGCGATGTTGTCCAGTGATAACTGTCCTCCATGGTGAATGCATTAACCAGAACTTGGGACACAATGCTTCAGCGATTTTTAACGGGTACTTCCGGCTTTCAACTGTGCCGTGATATATGCCTATTAACGTAAAACTACAGTCTTCAATTTCTCTGCATCAGGGTCAAAGGTAGCCAGGAAGCGTGGTCTAGATGGTCAAAGGTAGCCAGGGGGCGTGGTCTAGATGGTCAAAGGTAGCCAGGGGGCGTGGTCTCGATCGTCAAAGGTAGCCAGGGGGCGTGGTCTAGATGGTCAAAGGTAGCCAGGGGGTGTGGTCTAGATGGTCAAAGGTAGCCAGGGGGCGTGGTCTCGATGGTCAAAGGTAGCCAGGGGGCGTGGTCTAGATGGTCAAAGGTAGCCAGGGGGCGTGGTCGAGATGGTCAAAGTTAGCCAGGGGGCGTGGTCTAGATGGTCAAAGTTAGCCAGGGGGCGTGGTCTAGATGGTCAAAGGTAGCCAGGGGGCGTGGTCTAGATGGTCAAAGGTAGCCAGGGGGGCGTGGTCTTGTTGGTCAAAGGTAGCCAGGGGGCGTGGTCTAGATAGTCAAAGGTAGCCAGGGGGGCGTGGTCTAGATGGTCAAAGGTAGCCAGGGGGCGTGGTCTAGATGGTCAAAAGTAGCCAGGGGGCGTGGTCTAGATGGTCAAAGGTAGCCAGGGGGCGTGGTCTAGATGGTCAAAAGTAGCCAGGGGGCGTGGTCTAGATGGTCAAAGGTAGCCAGGGGGCGTGGTCTAGATGGTCAAAAGTAGCCAGGGGGCGTGGTCTAGATGGTCAAAGGTAGCCAGGGGATGTGGTCTAGATACCCCTCCAAAACAAAACTTTGTGACTGGTGGTGCATTTAACTTTCTGCTGCAATAAATTGCCGCATGGGCAGATTGTGTTGTGTGCATTCCTATGCATGAACGTTTTAACCCTCCCTTGGACTGAGGCGGGCTCGAGAAGCTTCTTCAGGAATCACAAGATAAACTGGAAAAGACAAGACCAAGACAAGACCAAGACCAGCAGGGCCGAGAGGGTAGATGACCATTGACTATTTACGTCACCTAATGCAATGTTTTGGCCAACAAATTAATTGCTACAGGCTAGGGTGGTGATAGCAACATGGAACTAGCTTTTATCTCAACACGTTTGTACTGATTACATAGCAACTTATCTTGCTACCCAGATCAATGATATAGTATATATTCATATACATCAGAATGTAGGCACTGCCTGCAAGGCTCCTTAAGCAGGAGGAATGGGAATGAGGAGGACTCATTCTCATTCAATATAGCACTCACAAGTTATGCCTATTATCGCTGGACGACATTTACCGTCAACATGGTGATGTTTCCCTTTAACCTGAAGACATCACCGCCACATCCTGTCCCCTTATGGCCCCTCTGGTACTTTGAAAACCAGCTGTCTAGTTAAGACCATGACAACAGCAGTTTAGTTCTGGTAATTGCATTAAGGCACAATGAAACGTGAACTGGCCGATATATCTATCTCATAAGCTTTTCCTAAATTATCCATGAGTTCACCAAGGATGGGGAATTGAGGATGCATGTGTTGTCCTGAAGTAAAGCCGTCCTGATGTAACATGTAGGGATATATCAGGTCAATGGGTCTGTTGTAACAAGATCATCCTGTGCTGATCCATCGGTTATTTAGAGTGGCCTGAGCCAGGCTGTAAACACTTCCACCAGCCAACACATCGTGTGGACAGAAGGAGCAAGATATGCATTTGCAACAAGTAAAATGGAATGCTTACTCCCCATTGTCTCCCGCAGTACGAATCAAACAAAACAATACCATAGAAAAATACTATATACAATAAAAATTAACATAGAAAGAACAACAAAGTGACTGATGGATGATATGTGATATGTATGCGTTGAATTGTGCAAATAGATTTAAGCATTTAAAGTGGCAGTAGTGCAGCAGCATCATGACTACAGTGCAGGGGAATGGGGAGATAGCATTCCTATGTGTTATAAATGGCCAACAAAATATCTTGTATCTTAAAACTGATGAGTCCAGAAAGTCCAGCAACGTAGGATAGTATAATGTTAATGACAATTAGGAAAACCTTCAGGTCTTATTTTAAAACGATATTCTGGCAGTAATCTATTTGTGAGAAACGTGGAGAGACTGGAAGGATTCAGTGCCACTGACTGTATTGAGACTGTGTGTTTTGGCGCACAGCATTGCCCCGGTCCACCGAGCTGGCTGGGCCTTACGCAGGCTGTGAAGCACCGAGCGCTGGACAGTAACACAGGCAGTTTGTTAACAAAGAAAGGGGGGGGGGGGGGGGGGGTTTATTACACCCAAAACATACAAAAACTGGTACTGGAGAATAAATAGCAAAAAGAGGGACAAATGAGGACGAAATAATAAAGCGGGTGAATGAGGCTGAACATAACACAGAACACAGCAGAAACAAGGACATTTAAACACGGCCTTCCAAACTGGAAACATGAGGGAGACTGTAAACACTGATTGGGCTAAGCCAAATTTGCACAATGGGAGGAACACATACAGTAATCCATCACATCACAGCCATCAAACACACACAATACCCCCCCACCACCCCCCCCCCCCCCCTCATCAGCCACATGAATGATCCAATCAGGCCCAATTACAGCCACACTTTTCCCAAATCCTAGCCTCTGTGTGACTCTGGCCTCAGCAGAGGTAAACTCACATAAAGATAAAAGTATGTTGTATGAAACAAAAGCTATGTGTTATTATAAGAAAAACATGTGTGGCTGGAACCCCAGCCCTCACACAGGCTCATAATGAAATAATGGAACCCCCTGGAACTCAGTGTGTCTCAAATTTAAAAGGTCACTTTCAAAGAATTTCCTTTTCTTAACGTACTTTCCTTCAGATTCAAACATCCTGAGCGAGTGCAGGTGTTTATTCTGGTGGCCTGAGATCAGCGATATAGAAGATGAGAAAGAGATAGTGCTGCCAGGATCCTGATGAAAATTCGTAAACATGAGCATATAACACCAACTCTGTTTTCATTGCACTAACTTCTGGTGTCATTCAGGATCGACTACACAATCCTGTTACTTGCACACGCACACGCACAAAAACCTCCATATCTACAAGAACTCATTACTCCATAAAACCGCCACCCGCACCCACCCATAATTCATTGCATTTATATAGCGCTTTTCAGGACACCCAAAGCTCTTTACATGGTGTGAGTGTGACTGTGTGCGTGTGTGTGTGCAATGGTAATGGTAATGGATGCTTTTTGACACAGCACTTTTATCCAAAGCGCTTTCCAAGTCAAGCATCACATTCATCCATTCATATACACATTCAACCACCGAGGGCGGAGTCAGCCATGCAAGGAGACAGACAGCACGTCAGGAGCAGTTAGGGTTAGGGTGTCTTGCTCAAGGACACCTCGACAGGTTTTGCAGGAGGAGCCGGGGGATCGAACCAACAAAGACTCTTTCAAAGACAGGCCTAAAAACCTTTTTTTTTTAGGAAGGCCTTTTAATGTTAATGTTAGTGTTCACTATTCTTAGTCATTTTATTTGTTTGTTTTTTGCTATGTTTTTAACATTGTGTGTGTATATATAAATAAAATGCATCATTATTTATTATAAAAACAGAGAGTTAGACAGAGAGAGTGTGACAACTGTGTTTTCCCAGAGTTGCCCTGTCATGACACCACAAGAGACATGTCTGTCTGACAGAGTAAACCTCTTTACTAAGTATGTTAACTAAAAGTATGTATACTAAAAGTACATCAGTGAAGGCAGTGCCTTCACTGATGTACTGGCACACTGACCCGTGCACACTGACCTGGGTCATTTTTTCGAGAACACCTGCGATCCCCCAATCTTCTTTTCATGATAAACATCCATTTGACACGCAGGTGCTGTCATCACAAGACTCCTTGTGAGTGCTACTACACACTCTTTCCCCCCCCCCCCCCCCCCATATATATTCTCTCTTGGATGGTTCTTTGGTGGTTCTGGAACTGCCACAGCGTCGTCGAGAAATGTGCAGTGAAGCAGGGAAATGGTGTGCATCCTCATTTGTCACGGATTCACGCAAAGACCAAAACAACAGAGGGATTCACACAGAAACTGCAGCGACGATGCATAAAAGCTGCCTTTGACATGACGTCTGTACGCAGTAAAAAGGCGACGATGACATAAATCACATGTGCTCACAGTGCTTCTCATGACTCACTATTGACAGTTGGGCAGGTGTTGCTACGTGTTGGGTGCCATGGGAATTGATTCCATAAAACCCCTTTTGTGTAAAGTGCAAGTCACATCCTCTGTGACTTATACTGAACGTTTTGGAAAATGTCAGAGCTGTTTTTTAAAGGGGTGGGGTGGAACAGAGACCTGTTTATTCGTAGCCGCCTACGGTTTGCATCGTTGCTCTATTTATCTCTCTCTAATCTATGTTCCAATTAAGTTCACTTCACTTTAAATCACTTTTAGCATTTTTAAAACTCCTTAACATTGCTTTGGCCACATATGGAAAAATATTGTAACGCTTACACACATAAATACTACTATTTTGAAATCAGAAGTTTACTGATCATATTTATTCTTAACTTTGTCTTTGCAGAGACCTATATGTGGTTGTCCAGCCTTTATCGATCCTTAATCGGAATGCACACGGCAATGAATAGGTGCCAGGGGTCTGAAAACACAAACAGAGACTTGAAGGGATACTTCTTGTGTTTGACCAAACACAACCTTTGCCGCAGGGACCACACTGGTGACATAACCATAACCCGTGCTTCTTCTCATCATGGGATGTGAAAATAAATCCCGTTTTCACACATTTTCTGATGTATATTTGGTTGAATTTAGTTTCACTTTGATGAAACATCCTGATGTTAAAATTCTCAACAAAAACAGCATGAATATAAAAGATTCAGATGTTTTTATTTGAAATATAATCAACTGTCACGTTCAAACCATTGTGAAAAACAGCAACATTAATTACAAATGAATTCTTCAGACTCCAGACTGACAGATGTCGATACGGTATGATGAAGACAGAATTACAATGCCACACAATTATTTTTCGTTCATCAGTTCAACTTTACCCCTCTACACACACACACACACACACACACACACACACACACACACACACACACACACACACACACACACACACACACACACACACACACACACACACACACACACACACACACACACACACACACACACATATATATATATTGAATAGCATAAACTACTATAGCATTAGACAAATATTTGCTTTTTCGCTTTCTTTTAGGCAGTACTGAAACGCGCTACAAGTCGTAGTAGGTGCTTCCAGCAGCAGAACACAGTAGAGTACAGTAGGTTGATAAAGTGCTTTAGTAAGCTATGTACGGCGCCTCGTTGTATGCTTGAGGGGCCTGGGAAAGGAAGTGCTTGCAAAGAAAAAAAGAAAATACAAAATGAAAGTACACAACTAAAAAAATCTTAGCTTAAATTTGGTGGACGCAGGGTTTAACTATTAAGGGAACAGAATGTTCAAAATAAAAAAGATATACATTGGCAGTATTCTCACTATACTAGATATGTCATTGAATTGTGTGGTAGCGATCTGCATCATGCATATAGGTTCGTCAGCCTTGTGCTACTATAAAACACTTCTAATGTTGTAATCACATACTCTCCATAAGTCCAGCGATTGCAGGAGACAGCACAGCAGTACAGTACAGACCATTCAGGCCATTACACCATTAAGGATAGACAGTTAAAAAAATAATAAAAGCAAGAGACCAAACATTTAATTCTTAAGTCTGAGCTTCAATGGAAGACATGCATAGCAAGAACCAGATGCTTCGCATCAAATCAAATGAATAATCAATGGTTTGCTTTGATTGAACTTGAGAAGCATACGACTTAAAAAAAATAAAGATTTTAGACTTTGGAGAATGCAAATGCCGACGTGCCCGCAACACATGCCAAATGACCCATCTGTTTCGCAGACCTTCACATTACCTGGATCTGAAGCAATCGCTCGAATGTTTACTCGTGCGGCTGGGAAATAACCTTGAGTTCATGCCATCGGAGCCTCGGTTGCCCAACGGGTTGCCTGAGCAAACAATACAGTGCAGCCATAATGCCGATTAGCGGCATTTCACGACAGCATGAAGATGCATGCACACACAGCGGCTCACTTCACTGCAGATTCTAGATGTTGGTTTGCTGGCTTGTAGCTGGATGACTTCGGGCAGTGACTCCCCCCCCCCCACCCCCCCCCTTCCCCCTCCTCTCCTCTCCTCTCCTCTCAATGCCTTCCATTATTCTGAGAAGATCACTTCAAACGTCCCCTCAAATTACTTACAGAATGCAATGAAATCAAAAAGGCTCTTTCTTTCTTTCTTTCTTTCTTTCTTTCTTTCTTTCTTTCTTTCTTTCTTTCTTTCTTTCTTTCTTTCTTTCTTTCTTTCTTTCTTTCTTTCTTTCTTTCTTTCTCCGCATCTCAAATTTGAGGTGCAGAAGGCACAATTGAAGTTGGTTAATAACTGTTATTGTTTAAAAAACAACCAAAAAAACGTTTCTGCATGCGAGGACATCAGTTACACGAGCTACTGTAGTTTGTATTCCTATATGGAAGCCATAGAAACACAAACAAATATTTCGAGAGGGTCATACGAGAAGAGAGATGCAATGCAAAACTGAGATTGCACCGCAGCCATCAATTGAGTATATATATCTATATATCTATATATAGATATATATTACAAATAAGGCAAGGTTTCTGGTCCCGTTCTCCCAGTATTCAGGCACTATTCATATCATGCTGCATCTCTCAACACAGAATCTCAGCAGCATTTGTGACTGACAAATGGAACCAAATGTACGCTCATTTTGCCATTAGAATGAAAATGTACTCGATATGCTTGGTTTCATCTTTTTTTGGAACCTCCTAAGTAGGTGGCTGTTTGTATTTTTATTATTATTATAAATGTTTTAAAGTCTATTGCATTAGAACTGAAATAGGTTAATCATTTACCCTCTTCATTAGAATTATCCTTCTTCGACCTGAATTTTGCTTGGTTCAAAAATAGGGTCCAAACAAACATTAGTTTGAATGACTTGCAGGATTTGAATGGCATCCACCTACATATATGTATATATATATATATATATACATATATACATATATAAAATAAACTGTGTGAATGTCAATAGGAATTTCACCCACCCCTACGTATTGACATTAAGGCAGAATTGCAGGGTTTAAATGGCATCCACCTATATATATATATATATATATATATATATATATATATATATATAATATACTTCCAATAGAATTCCACACCCACCCCTGTGGTACGGACACAAACATCAACCACCACGTTCTCCCTCCGTCTCCATCTCCATCTCTCCCTTTCCCCCCCCCCCCCCCCTCCTATGTGCATCCACAGGAGTCCACGATCATGTCGGGGACATCCATCTTCACGATGGTGTGGTGTGAGTTGAAGTACATCAGGGAGAGCGGCCGGCGCTCGGTGGGAACGCAGCACGACGACACGGCCGTGTTGATGCCGTTGATCTTCAGCTGGCTGAACACCGTGGCGTGGAAGGAGGACGCGATGCCCGGTGAGCCGGCCAGATGCTGGGGACACTGGCCCATGCAGTAGTTCATGTGGTAGCCCTCGGGGGCGATGATCCAGTCCTGCCACTGGATGTCCTTGAACTTGATGTAGTAGTCCATCTTACAGCACACGGTCACGTCGGCGCCGCAGCGCAGCGAGCGCTTGCTCAGCGCGTGTCTGGACGGGTCGTCGCGGTGCCGCACCTTGGCCACCAGGAAGGGCTGGTGGTGGGGGTGGTGGTGGGGGTGGCCGGTGGAGGAGGAGCCCGAGGAGGAGCCCTGCAGGGAGCACAGGTTCTCCGACGCCCCGGCCTCCAGGCAGCTGACCTCCAGGCGGAGCTGGCCCTGTCCGCGGTCAAGGAAGGCCTGCAGTGGGCGTGCGAGGGTGAAGGTGTGCCAGTTGCCCTCCTGGACGTCCAGCGTCTTCTCCGTGAGCAGCGTGCGGTTGCCGGAGTCTCCGGGGGCGCCGTAGGTCAGGAAGACCCGGGCTCGGAGGCGGGAGTCCCGGCTGGAGGCGCGGGCGTAGACCCACAGGGAGGACTGGAGCACCTGGATGCTTTGGCCGTGCAGGAACTGGAAGGTGAGGCGGAGGCTGGAGCCGTTCCCGCCGCCGCCGCTCTCCTCTGAAACAGACGCCACGTTCATCCTTACAGAAGATTTTCTCTGTGTGTTACTTTCACACACAAACAAAAATTATTTGAGCACTTTTATCACATGGTTGGGATTATACAAAATATACACAATTATACAAAATATACTGTATGTATAATTGATCATATATTATTCCAAAATAGTTTGAATGTTTGGAAATAACTTGAAAGTAATGTAAAGTAAACTACACTTAAAAGTGTTAAACATACTGTACGTATTATATAATAGGTAATTTGCATATATGGAACATATTCTGCACATATCTCATACCTACTCTATGTAGTCATTTTAGACCTGTTTTTAGTAGTAGTTCTTTTTTAGTAGACTGTTTTTACGTATTTGACATATTATTCAACAACTGTACAGTATATATTACCATGCACTTTACTGCAACATTTTCACTCTGGTTAGATACCAAATTCCTTTCGATGTACTGTACTTGTGCTGTACACTGACAATACATTATTGAATCTATTGAATCTAATCTAATCTAATCTAATATGCCTGGAACTTTTCTTTTCTTTTTCGCAGAAACGTAATGTACCAAGTCTTGGATCAATGGATCAGTAAACAGTAAAAAAGTGAAAACTCACCTGTTTCTGCGAAGCTTACTATCTCGTAGCCTTGGTCCTTGGTGGGTATATTGTTCTCCAGCACTAGAGTGCCATCCTGCCTGACGCGCCCTGCGTGCAGTTTGCGAAGCGCAGTTAAGAGCGCCACTCGGGGAACCGCGTGGTGATGAGTGATGTTCGGTCTCTCTTGGAGGTGCAATTTGCTCAGGATCTGTTGCTTCGCGATCTCTATCATCAGTCTTTCCTCTGCGTCCTTATCCAGTGCCGGCAAACCGCAGGACGCGCACCCTGCAGGAGAGTCGCCGTCGCCGTCGCCGCCGGACGCGACCTCAGCCCGGACTACCAGTCCCGTCGACATCAGAGATGCTATAATTACACACGTTGGCAGTATAACGAACGATAACATGTTGCGTTTTGGTTAACAGGCGACACACGCAGCGATAACACACGTGCGAGCATTGGTTTGAATCCTGTGTATCCCCCTGAACGTATTCGAGAGAGAGTCGAAATGGAAGACTTATAGGACTAGGACATTGACAGACAGAGGTGTTGGGATGGTGATGGTCCGGGTCCTTGTAGCCGAGTGGATAGGTTGGTGGAAAGGAAGGAGAAGTGATTCCTCACCCGATGATGGCAATATCTGGGTAATCCACCACAACGTGTGACACGTTGGAGAGGCGCACCAATGAGCGCAGCAGCGAGGCATGGACGAAATTCTGGCATGAGCAGTGTATCAGCACCTCGCAAACACACACACACACACACACACACACACACACACACACACACACACACACACACACACACACACACACACACACACACACACACACACACAGACAGACAGACAGACGCACACGCACACGCGCACGCACACACATGCATGCACGCAAACACACTTACACACACACACGCACACACTCGATTGTTTATGCAGAACTGTAACTTTTACGGTTTTACTTTACTTTACTGCACTAATTAACGGAGACGTTTTAACCTCGTTACATTCGGACATTAAGTAGCCACAATTAAACGTCAAATAGTCAGCATTGCACACACACAACACACTTTACAGCGACATGTATGTATGGCAGCTGCCAAAAAAGAGCAACAGATTAGAAAAGCTGTGACGAATAACAAGTGCAGTTTAAACTATTAAAATTAACGTGTAGCCTACCCTTCCCCTTTACACAGTTGGACTGCGGCGTTGTCTGTCATTCAACGAAATTGTGCCCAAGGCCTTAACGACCTCGTCAGAAAAGGTGTCTTAACATGTCGATCGAAGCACCCTAATCAAGTTGTCTAGTCTACGTTGTGTGTGTGTGTGTGTGTGTGTGTGTGTGGTTTGCGTGTGCGTGCGAAAAGTACGTGCGTAAAGTGCACACGCACTTTGTTTTCTTTGTGAATGTGTTTTGGAATGGATCCAGACTCAAGGCAAAAAATGCATATGCATATATATATATAAATATATAAATATATATTTCACCGACGCAAGTCGCGCATGTGGCCACGATTTACACAACACGGTTTACACACAATTAATAAAAACGGATTTATTTCATACTTTCATACATTGTAATGATGACGCCAGCGACGGTGGCGCAATCGAGGGATCGGTGTGTCGGTGAACCCTCAACGTCCTCACCAAACCCTCAGCCAAATGGAGCCTGAAGCATGTTTCACCTCTCCATACCCAAACAGCACCAGCCAGCCTTGTTGTACCGCTAAAACGAACTATAGTTAACCAACATGTAGGATAACATCTTTACAAAAAGTAGGTAATTAGGTCTTCAGCGATCAAACGAATAAACATTGTTATTGAAAAACATGTAAACATTTTTTAAAAATGACAGAGATTTCCCAAGAATAATATCTAAAATAGTACATAATCATTAGAGTAGGCCTAAGAGTGAACGGCACATTTATATTAGAACCATGTACCCACTACTCATACTTGTTTAATGAGTTTACAGTGAAATGTCTTTAAAGTTCTGTTTATAATAAAGAAATAATAATATATGGGCTTTTTTTGTTCAGTTTCTTTCTTGTTTCTTCAATCACTCAACACGTAACTGTTTAACGGTGAATTTCTCAAAATGACATTTTGACTTCGACACTCATGCCGCATAAAGACACATAACTCTACGTACTGCTTCTAAATTGCAATTGATATACAATTTGTCTTTTTCATTTCATGTGGTTTTATATCTAAAAAAAGTTTATTTAACAAATTAACTAAAAGAACAATATTTTGACATAAGCCATTTTTACATTGTTTTGCTGCTTAGTTTAATAAAAAAAATAAGAATTTAATTAGTTATTGATCACATTGAAACAAACCCCAAACAATCTGACTTCATCTACAAAATATGTGTTTTACATACTATGCAAATGTGTTTTGCACATGTGCACATATTTTGCACACATTAATTACAAGGACGTTGCGGTTGAAGGCTATCCTCCTTAACGATATAACGAGTATGAATAAGAATGAGTAAGAGTTGGAATTTTTTATTAACTTTTGTTTATCACCCTATGATCATATTGCTTTATGTTGTCTTGGAGTTGGTGAAGGCAGATCTGGGTAGCTCTCTTGTCAATGATTCTTCTCTGTCAGACAAAGTTGTCAGATTTATGTTGCCAATGTTCACTATCTGCTTAGGGCTAAATAACAAGACAGTTAACTATCATTTCTGGTAAATGCTTACGGATGTGCCAAATACACTGATATGATGTCTCTCTCTCTCTCTCTCTCTCTCTCTCTCTCTCTCTCTCTCTCTCTCTCTCTCTCTCTATGACAGACAGACAGACAGACAGACAGACAGACAGACACACACACACACACACACACACACACACACACACACACACACACACACACACACACACACACACACACACACACACACACACACACACACACACACACACACACACACACACACACACACACAGTCCTCCGCCTGTGACTGATAGACCAAGACTAGTCGGGTCCATATGGGAATATCGCACCCACGGTACCGACGGTACCACTATATACTACTACTACTACTACTAACGTTACGGTACTATCCTGCCGACACGCGGCGTGTTTGGGTACTACAGGAATAGCGATGGAACTCTATAATTGAACGCAACTATAGCAGATGGAGACACCATGATCACTTGGTCTTTAGGGTGGATGGATGCTTGAAATGCATTAGGCGTACATGTGACGAACAAGGAAGAAAACGTATTATTCTTGATTTGGGACTTTAAACTAACTTAATTTAACCTACACACAAAGGCCAATGAATTAAACGGTTGATTTGTCTTATTTCCTCATCTATCCTTATTATGTATGCATGTATGTACACATTTCGGATGTATATAAGTTAACTAAAACTAGTAAAGCTAAATGTGTCCAAAACTGCCAATGTCAAATGTGATATTGACTTAAACTTTCGTTGAGAAAAAGGTTTCTATTTTTCCTTTAATTTGTTGAATAAATGTGTTATTATTTCCAAGCGTTATTTGTCTGGTTATTGTGCACTGACAGTGTCAGTGTGTTTTCATATGTGTGTTGTGGTGTCCTGGTCAGCACTCAGCGACCTATAAGTTATATATGATCACATATATCTATATGTGATGTGTATCAATTATATCTATCAGTTATGTAAATAAGTTATATCTTTATGATATCGATCAGTTATATCTATATGTGATATGTATCAGTTATATCAGTGATGTAAATAAGTTATATCTTTATGATATGTATCAGTTATATCTATATGTGATCAGTTATATGTATCAGTTATGTAAATCAGTTCAATCTTTATATGATATGTATCAGTTATATCCATCAGTTATGTAAATAAGTTCTATCTTTATGATATGTATCAGTTATATCGATATGTGATATGTATCAGTTATATCTATCAGTGATGTAAATCAGTTATATCTTTATGATATGTATCAGTTATATCTATCAGTTATGTACATCAGTTATATCTTTATATGATATCTATCAGTTATGTATATCAGTTATATCGATATGTAATATGTATCGGTTATATGTAAATGTATCAGTTATATCGATCAGTTATAGGCTACGAATCTCGCAGTCCACCCAGGGCAGCTAGCAGCACCATTATTATTAGCATCGGTAACGTCCGCTGGAGGTGAGGTGAGCGACGTAGCTTAGCCAACAGCGACACTAAAGCTAGCGCCTCGTATTACACTGACACATCTCAGTTAGTTGAGTTAAATGGCCCAAAACCTAAGGGGACCATTTTATTTTATTTATTTATTTAGTTCGTTCGTTAGCTGTCGTTTTCGGTGACGTTATTGTTGTTGCGTATTGACAACATTGTCATACGTATATCGTATCTACCGGGCCAATGTGTACTAGAGAGAGCTAGCTGGCTAGGTAGGTAGGTAACTAGGTGGGTAATTATTACACTAGTGGCTACACTGGAGACAGAAAGCTAATGCCGTGAAGCTATCATTAGCTATTGTGTTAGCCCCCGTGTTTCAGTAGCAACACCGACAACACCACCTGTGTGTGCTCCACCACCACCAGACACCAACCACATCGGGGTTGACAAGTCGACCATCCAAACCAAACCCGGACTCTGAATTGACTTGAACCACGACGACCACACTTTCGGGTGAGCCTAACATCATTCGACTCATTCTAAATGTGTTTTTAGATACCCAACCAGAATGCCAAGCCGAGTTTCACACATCTAAAGAACAGATGTTAATATTGTACGATCCATATTATGGAGCGATAACACGGAAGGCGGTCATGGTGTTGTCACTGAGTGAGTGGAAATAGATGCTCATAGACTTGCTTGTCGGTCGCTCGTTGGTCGATATCTGCACAAAACCCTCCCTGGTTTGCCGACGACGAAACCATTTGATTCTTAATGCCATTTAAACTGGGGATAAAGTCAGTGCGGATGAAGATGGGCTGAAGGGATGGATAGCCTTAGGTGGATACCCATCACTGTATCCCCGTAGATTGATTTAACTGTGGCTGCGTCTTCATTGGTTGAATTGAGATGTAAACAGACTGGTAATACCTAGGATGAGCTTTGCATTCAAGAGACTGTCAAGAACATTGTTCTATTTATTGTGAAAGTTATATGTACATAAGTGCTAGAGTTATTTCCAGTACCCTTGTACAGTGTGGGTTTCATTCAGACTCCGTTTGGGATTCACTGGAATTGGGCATGTGTCAATAGAGTGATGAAAACATTCAGACCCAGAGGGAATTGCAATAACCGCTATTTAGGAATTCCTTTGTTCATTAATGTTGACACTCTGAGCCTAGACTACAGTTGCCTAGTCTGTTTACTAAGATGCAATGGCTGTGTAGTTGTGTTTTCTGAAGTCAACAGTTTGTGACCAGAAACATGCATGCATTCTAATTTCCATTTGTTATTGGAGAGACACAAATGGTCCTGAATAAGCCCACACACCCAAATAAGGTATCTTCATATTTACTACATTCTAAGGGGTATGTATTCACGTTTTGAAGTCAAGCCCTGACAAATGAGGATTGGTTCTTTCAATTCTTTCAGAAGAATACAAAAAAGTATAGAACACATGTCATTGCAATATTTCCCGATGTTGGGAACTATCAGATATCCCCAGTGTTATTGGTACTATGCAATACCCTTCTGCAATAACGACTGAGCATGAATGGCGACTATATAGCACGATTTGAAGCGGTGGATCAGTGAACCACCAGTCCGCTGTTGCTAAGGCGAGAATCAAGGAAGATGATGGAGCCCGTCTGCTCCAGTCTGCCTTATTCCCTGCTGGTTTTGGACCTGTAGTTTCTAACGATCTAGCATCATGCGTATCTCAGTTGAACTCTAACATGAAATCAAATACTAACAAAAATGCTGCTTGGAATGAGTGAAATGTGTTTAACTGATGGCATTTTTTTTATTGTCTGCATGCCAGTGTATATATAGGGTTAGATATATTTGTTTAGCGTGCACTGCTTTCCTGGTGTCCTACTCTGCACATCAAATATTAATGCAGGTTAACATCGTAAATCTGGATTGCAAGTAGTTTTAAACCTAAAGGGAATATACAAGGCAGGTTGTTTAAAGTTGCATTGCGTCTTCGGGTTCGACATTACCCGCGTGTTACTTTGTAACAGTTATCCATACCTCCTTCTGTGCCTGAATATCTGTTTGCAGCAGCGGAGTGGCTTTTTCTAGAGAGATTTGAAGAGCTATTTATAGATCTCTGCCAGAGCAGCAAGCATGGTGCTGCTGCTGCTCCTCGCTCTCTTCTCTTTCACACCCCTTGGTTTTCCATCCCCTGCTCCTCTCTCATCCCTCTCAGTCTAGTTGTTCTCTGTACCCATTTGCTACCCGCGTTTCTTGATTTGTGTCTCTCTCCGTGACTCTTTTCCTCTTCCCTCCTCTTCTTCGAGGTCTCTCCCTCCATCGTTTGTTTCCATTTCCCATCCTCCTTAGCTTGGTTTATTTGATGTAAATTATTGATCAGTGTGGAACGGTAACAGGGTTGTGTGGTTGCAAGTCTGGCTTTGAGAAGGCTTGGCTTCCTGACTGACTTTAATGGTGCAGCAAAGTTGATGGGTTTGGGCATGATACTCCAACTCTACACGGCACAGTGTAGCTTGTGGCCTAATGACAAACTGATGTTTTCTTTACAATGTTTGTCTTCAGGAACACACACACACACACACACACACATACACATACACACACACACATTGCAGTACTTCTTTCAAAGTCTTTGTCACCAAGGTGGTTGGTTAGTAAACATATTTTTTAGTTTTTGTGACTTAAAGATCTATCTACTAGAGAGAGAGAGTTTTGATTGAGTGCCCCCTGAACCCAAATGTTGCCGTGTTCAAAGTGTGTCCTGTGTAATGGCCTCCGAATTAACTTGTTGACATGTGATGTGAGGCTATACAGTGAGTTTAATGTTTTGGCTTCTACAATGAATGAGGTGCTTTGAGTGTTTGGTGCCAGCTTTTGTTCACCTCGAGCGTTCCCTATTCTCAAGCAAAGACTGAGCGTTTTGAGCATAATCTTTAGATGCTAAACATGTGTAACGTGTAAATTGTAAGAGACCTCTACTGTTCAGGCTTGTGAACATTGTGTATACTAATGAAAAGCCTCAGTTGGCTTTAGGCAAATCCAGGACAGCACATAATGAGTTGATGGGCAGAGGCATTGATTTATTCGATACAAATAGTTTTACGCGAGAAATTGAGGTTGCCTGGAGGCAAATGGCTTCTATTTTCCATGGCACTCGCCTTTAATGTGTAGCAGTATTGTATTACAAGTCGGGCCTTCGATCTAGCATTTTGCTTAGTTTTTCTATTGGCTTTTGGAAATGGGAGGATTTCTAGCTTAAGCCTGGTCAATTATGGAAAAACAACCCAACGCGTTTTGGTCTGACATCCCTAAAGCAATGCTGCCTATACTTTCACCTCCTGGTAAAGCTCTGTTTTGATCTTGAACTCTTCACCCGTTGGCATCCGACTGCACAGCGGGGTTCCAGGGAGGAGGGCTAACTATGCACTCTCAAGGGTGTTATCTTATACCATCAAATGAAACGCTTTTGTTTGTCTCCTCCGTCTGATTGATTTGACTGTAGAGGAGTGTTGTTCTAATTTGTTTACATGAGTGGAAAGATAAAACTACTACAGTTAAAGATTGGGATGGATGGTGTATAAAAAGCAGGATCTGCAAAACGGGTGCTTTAGCATTCGTTGCTCCGGTAGATGTACAGATGCATGAACATAACTCAGCCTTACTGTAAATATGGGTTGTAAATAACCGATCTGGTTTATTGTTATGCTATCATATTTTTGTTTTTTCCCACAGCAGACTGACATATAGGTCTTTAAACAGCTGGGCTTCCTAGGTGACATCAGGCTGGTCTGTCATCGTACCGATATTGTATTAAGAAGGGGAGAGCAAGAGGGAGAAATGGGGAGAGTTGGAGAGCCAGAGAGCAAAAGGGGCCGAGAGACGAAAAGACCTCTTTACAGGGAGGGCTGGAGAGGAAGAGAGCGGTGAGCAGTGCGTCTCATAGAGTAAGCAACACAGCGAGCGAGAGAAGAGAGGGAGGGTGTGCTAGCTAGTGAGAGAAGCTTTCTTATTCCCTCTTGTAAAGCGTGTGCCTCATTCAGAAAAAACGACTGTAGGCGATCGAAAGACAGGTTTCCGTCCAGCGTCAGAAAAAGGCAGGGCTAGTAGTAGTAGTAGTGGTGGTGGTCATATCCTAGATGGGATCAGAGCCAGTGGAAGGTGTGGACAAAAAAAAAAGAAGAGTAGCAAGAATAAGTGAGCCAGCTGAACTCTGTTGCCGTGGGAAACGCAATATTCTCCTCCAGTGTTTAAGAGAAAACTAAACGTCGCTTTTTAGACCGGCCGCTTCTGTTTCTGGTTTTTCCGTAAGAACCCTTCTTCTTACCACTCTACCCTGCATGTCTGGGAACCCAGTGTGCTGGGTTGATAATACAAGTAAGTTCTACTGTGTTTTTACTTCTATTGTGGTGTATGCGTTGGAGTATTGGTAACATGCAAGGCGGCAGGGTAAGATTTCAGTTACCTATGTTCCGCAACACACATCTCTGAAGAGGTGTTGTTGACCTGCAGCCATTGTCACTGTTATAATTAGCCTTTTTACGTGGACATTTCCCCTGCCTTATTCGATTACGACGATGCTCCCAATACTAGGGTCAATTTTGATTCAAGATTCTTTATTTGTTTGCCATATGTAACAGCACAATTTGCTGCAATCTCCCATTAAATAATCTAGAGCTCATATAGAAAGCTTAATTTGGCTCTACTTGGACTGAAAAGGGATCATAAGAATGGGGTGAAGTGCAACACATATTGTGAATATACATAGGCTCTTGGATTCATACAGATGTTCCATTTGAGTTAAGCATGCAATAGAGTATTGCAGTGTTGGTTTGACTTCAAATGGATTTTTGTCATGACTGCGTCATGTTATGATGCGGTCTATGGATTGTCTTGGACGGTGCAGTTTCTCCCACATACCAACGTACGTGGACAGTGTGTAGTGAGGCCAGTTCTGAGGTAAGAAGGAATTCCCTGTTCCTGTGTCCCCTTCCAAGGTGGGAGGGGAGTTTAAAGGCTCTGTGTGGATGGAGAGTCACATGGGGGTGGCAGAGGAGAGCCAGTGACACACGGGGGGGGGGTGTGTGTGTGTGTGTGTGTGCGTGTGCGCGCAGCTGACACGCCATAAAGGCCGGTTGTTGTTACTGCATGTGGGGATGCTGATGGCTTGTCACGGAGATGCAGAAGGCATACAAAGGGTGATTTAATGCGTTATTCAAGCAACTGTACATACAATTGTGCCTTTCGTTACAGCGACATGCCATTTTTTTTAGACGGGAAGGGAAAGCGAAGGGGAGCGCTATAGAGAGGCAGCAGAGTCCGCTAATAAAAATCTGTTGCTATAAATAGCCCAATGCTCCTCTTGTCTTGAGTGCTGTATTAGCTTGCGAAAACATGTTTTTTTTTTTTTGTTTCTGTAAAGGAAAAATTGAATATGTAAGCCTACTTAAGCCTGTTTCCATGTTGTTCCATTTGATGATGATTTAATTACTTTTGCATGTGGGTAATGTAGTTCAAAATTGAATATGAGGATGCAGAAAAGTCATTGCTGTCAAAAAAATAGGGCCTAGAGGCCATTGAGCGCCGGAGTCTTCAAATATCTCCTTGTGCATCTGCGTTCAAAGCATATGGAAAGACTTGCTACAAATGCATCCGGAATTGTGCAATCGGACATCCAAACAATGGATATCGAACGAGATGGACAGACTCCCATTTGAGGCTTGGACTGCTTAAGCATTCCTCCCTAATGTCTCCCAGCCTACACACACGGGCCCCTGGGGAGAATGAGTCTGGGGTGACTGAAGTGGCCGAAGATACCAGCTTTAGCCCCGGCCCACGTAATTAAATCCATCCTCTCTCGCTTGTGGGCTCTCGCTGTGAACACGCCAACGTCGATATGCCCGTGTGTGTATTTGATTTGTTTTGGTTCTTTTTCTCGGTAACTGGTTCCCAGGTACCGCGTGCTCGGAAAGCCTCTCCCCCTTGCATAACAATTGTCTGTCCGTGGGAAAAGCGACCCAGACCCGGGGAACGGGAGTAAGCTACTGGAAGTGAGGCGGTGCGGCGCAACAGAAATCGATATCTGCCCCCAGATCAGCTGCTGCCGTAATTGTCTTTTGAAGTCGGCAGGTTCACACTCCCTTTTCAAACTCCCCATCTGCGATTTGCTCCACCACACAACATGCAAGGGTGTGTTGTCAAAGACGTATCAAGGCTGTACAGGCTTTTTTTGGGTTTTTTTGGAGCGATACACTATTATAATAATAAATTATATTTATAAGCGCACTTTTAATTTGCGTGGACAAAACTCAAAGTGCTACAGAGTAAAAATGGTTTAAATAATACAATACTACTATACACAATTTAACACAAGTTGTTTTGGTATCTTTTGTATACTGACTATCGATTTCTAGAAGCTGGGATTTGGTCCAAAGCCATTTAAATCAGTTTTGTCGGTGACTCCCAAGCTAGAGCAAGAACTTTTTCTGTACCGGGGTAGCTAATGGATACAGATAAACAAGTATAGCTCATTTCCTCTGAGGCAGAACACTTTCCTAATAACCAATTCCTTGCATACCACAACAAGGGTGACGGTTTTGGGGAGAATCGATGTTGTGTTAGTACAATCTATTAGCGCTATTATTTAAGTGTAATTTGTTACAAATGCCATAGCCATCGGTCAGCTATGAGTCAGTATGAACGCTCTGTGTGCTGCGAATATCTGTTTTTAGTTGACTGCGTCTGGCTCGGCATGAGACAATTTAAGATTAGACGGAACGTAACAACGATAACATTTCGACCACTCCCGGCTCATTTCCGAACCATCAGGGCCTCTCTTCCCCGATTGGTTCAGGGAATCCATCACACCGTTATCACCTTCGCCTTCGCCACAGGTGTGTGAATGCAACACTTCTCAATGGGAACACGGAGAGGCACGGAGCAGCGGGGGAGGCGGCATTTTAGTATTTATTCCTTTTTTCTTTTTTGGTTTTTCTGCTCTCTTTGCTCTCTTACCTCCGGCGTCAAGGATGGAGGAAAAGGGTGGCATTTAAAAGGGCAGCTGAAGAAGGACCAGGAGAAGTGCGATATGTGTGTGTACACACACACACACACGGATAGGCACTCTGCATTAAGCAGTTCCCCTTAGGCTTACTGGTATAGGCGTATTAAGAGAGAGAGGAGCTCAGAATAAAGGACGGAGAAGCCACTGTAAATGGAGGAACGCAGGTACGAACTTTTGGGATAGCGTTTCTTGTTGGCACCAGGTGAGCAGATGGTGGAGAAGCGGACCGCGAGAAGCAGACATGATGCCACGGCATGGGTCACCTCCCTAGTTTTGTGGGCAACTCTAATGTCCTAATCCCAGCTCTGGCAGCACCATACATGCTGTTCCTCCCGTTAAACACTCGAGCAGTGGCACAAAAATGTTTTATTATCCTCAATTTATTATGAGGTAGAGGGTTGTGATGACCAAATAAATACATCGCATTCATTGGCTTTAATTGCTTATGGGAAACGGTATCTGAACATGATGTTATCCAGGAAGATGACAAAGGCCTGCGCATAGCTCAGCCAGCAGCTGCCACCATAATTGCCTCCATAATTGTGTACTTAACCATTCTTGGAGCATTGGAATAATTCTCTGTATCTGGACTTGGCTTACCATGTGTTGTTGCTTTAATGTGTCCGGTTTGTCTTCTGTTTCTGCTTGGGAGAAAACTAAGGCCTCAAATCTGATCCTTACCGGAAGACTAATAGACAACTAGACCTGGCCTGATGACCGGCTGGGTGACTGTTTGACTGACTGGATGGCTGGCTGGTTAATGGCCTTTTTTTGGAGTGGACACGCTATAGTGTGACAAAGACCACACTGACTCCTTGCCCAACAGGGCCAGCCGCTCTGGTTGATTGGCTGGATGCCTGAATTCCAGGCTTGTTGGCTGGGTGGCGGCACTCACAGTTCCTCTTAAGAGACCCTTACACAACCACCACCACTGTTTTGACTTTGCAGTCAAAGGCAGATTTCAGGCCGACTTCACAAAGGTTGTCTTGAGTTCTACTTTGGCAGGTCTTCAATGACATTGGATGGACATCTGCACTAGCTGCATGTGTGTACAGCAAGTGCAGTGTGGTCTCTCCAAGATGAAGCAGTTTGGTTTCAGAAAGTCTCTGTAAAGGGGAACATCCACAAACACTTTCCAACATGCCATATGTTGTCCAAGTCGCATAACAAACAAGTCAAATTCAACTGATAACTTTATTAACATAAATGGCATGCCTGCATTAAGAGATATGTTGTCTCGTTCTTAGTTTGGCTATGTGTATTAACATTACTGGACTGATGTGTATTTTTGGAGTGTAAAAAAAACCAAAATGAAAAAACAAGAAATAACTATCTCCTAATTTTCTCTTATTCCTTATTTCCTCTTATTTTCTTTCCTTGTTCACCAACAGAACAGCGAGTCTGCATATATGAGCATATATGAACGTGTTGCCAGAAGCGATACTTGGGAAAATTAATTTTTACAGGTATAGGAAACACTACACACATATTTATTATTATGTAGATAGTTATTACAATTACCGTAACTTAAACTCAAATTATGGTGTGTGTCTACTAATTCACACATCAAAAGTCTGTTATTAAAAAATAACTGACTTTCTATACAGTCCATGTGTGCTACACTCACGGCTTGTTCCTGTTGTCGAGCTAGCAGGATACACTTCTAAACAGTGAATTATTGTTATTATTATTAACTGCGTTTTAGTTGGGGGCAGGTTACTTTGTAATTCCTGGGTGGGTATACACCGCTAGACACGCAGGAATCATACCGTCTCCTGGGCAGGTATACACCGCTAGACACGCAGGAATCATACCGTCTCCTGGGCAGGTATACACCGCTAGACACGCAGGACTCATACCGTCTCCTGGGCAGGTATACACCGCTAGACACACAGGACTCATACCGTCTCCTGGGCAGGTATACACCGCTAGACACACAGGACTCATACCGTCTCCTGGGCAGGTATACACCGCTAGACACACGGGACTCATACCGTCTCCTGGGCAGGTATACACCGCTAGACACACAGGACTCATACCGTCTCCTGGGCAGGTCTACACACCGCTAGACACGCAGGACTCATACCGTCTCCTGGGCAGGTATACACCGCTAGACACACAGGACTCATACCGTCTCCTGGGCAGGTCTACACCGCTAGACACACAGGACTCATACCGTCTCCTGGGCAGGTCTACACCGCTAGACACACAGGACTCATACCGTCTCCTGGGCAGGTATACGCTGCTAGACACACAGGACTCATATTGTCTCTTACACTGCTAGACAGGGTTATTATGTCAGTTGTACAGTTTGATGTCTTCCTGTTGTTCACAGCAATTGGTTTGCATCTTTCAGTAGGGGGACTGACTTTCAGTAGGGGGTTTCCTATACCTTAAGGTGCAATGCATCAAGAGTGAGGCCTTTTGTAGCTCCATAAATACTGACTGCAAGTACATTTTCAGGAGTTTTCCAGATTCTATGATGGGGTGTTGAAATGCAAATCATTTTGAACATTGATGCTGGCTGACATTCTTCATTTTTTTGGCTCAGTATTGCAGCTATCAATTGCGTGATAGTATCCTAAAAGGGAGTATGTATGTATGTATTTTTAAGAATGTAATTTATTTTTAAGCTCTACTCTATATCCACTATATATAGCATAATTGTTTTAGAAAACAATCTGTCTTTATTTGTCCAGTCTGCTCAATCGGTGTTGGTTGGCTTTCTGTTTCTTGGTTCTCCTCAAGTACTTCAGAATGTTTTGTCACTGTCACTCACTGTCCACATCAATACCATCTCAAAATATGTCTCAGTATATATTAAAAAATTGATCTGAGCCATATCAATGGGATGTGCTTGAGCAAGGAACACAAGCCTATGAGGCGCTACAATGGCAGCTAGCGCTATCCCCACGAGTGAGCTAGTGAGCTAAAAAATGCAATGGCTTAGGTCTGTGAACGCCAAAAATCTGATTGCAGGTTAAGGTTGGAGAACGTTCTTTATTCTACGACACAGGCAATATGCTGCATTTGTTTGAGAAATAAGGCAGATTTAATGAATGACCTTTAGCATACATTTGAATTTGATTTGTTGACTTTCTAAATTCCTAAATTTAATGCCAGATCGAATTCCCTGTTTTTTTTCTTTCCCCCCAAAATTAGCCCTATCTTTATGGCTTTATAAGGCTTTAGAAAAATATGGATGAAAGCGAGGTTTGTAAGTACTGCCGGATATCTTTCTTACGCCACGTCCTTAAACGCAGATAAGCTGAGCGCGAATGAGTGGTAAAATTATGAAAAACTCGCAAACGACAGCCGCATACGTGCAGAATATGTCTCTGTCTCCCTGGGAAACTGTTTGTCAAAATCACCCAGTTTGACGCAATGGATAGCCAGCTATAATGCTGATTTAATAATTCCTTTCGACTTATAAGCGTAGCCTAGCCTACTAATACAAAGTTATGAATAGCAAGCTTATGAAGGTTATAATTCATTGCTTGTCTATTAAGCTAGTCAACCATGCCTAGTAGCCTTATACTGGATTTGTTAATGGGCTTATTATGTACGAAACAAGAATGTTGCGACTCATGGCACATTGGAAGTAGACATTTCTCTATATTTGGATAAATATTAACCACTTGTTATTTTGACGGTTGAACCATAAACCACACTCTTTTGGGGAGAGATTTAAGGTTTTAAAAAAAAATGGATATTGCCCAACCCAATCAATTGACTGCATCAATCTACCATCAGCTTTATTGAATAATTGGCAATTACAGTCCAGCAATCATTTGTTTAACAGCCCTTTTTATAAATGTTTTATAAACATTTTCTCACCTTCCACATCTGAACACTAACGGCTCGGTGCTGTGGTTGCTAGTGTTGCGGAAGTCTCTAATTGACTCTGAATTATTTAGGCTGCATGTTCGACTTGTTGTTTAAATGAGCTGCCAGCAGAGGTGGTTAAAAATGATTGAGGCTGACAAGTAACCTAGCTTCAGTCATTGATTATCAGGTCCGTGGGCTCATGCCAAAACCTGAAGCACATGCGTTTCCTATAAACCTCTTAAAGAGGTTTATGTGGCAGCCGCCTTGTGGCTGTTGGGTGCAATGGTTTGGCATGGTCTCATCCCGTTCTATTCACCCCGTTTCAATGAATGAAGTTTTACTTAATTTAATTGGTGTCGAGTCTTCACCAAGGTACTCGTCAGTGGTTGTGGGGTTTAGTACTATAGGGCTACAAACTGACATGGCATTTATTTAAACCTCTGCTTTCGCTGAACAGAGAATATGAGCATATAAGGACTTGGAAAGCCAAAAAAGGAAAAGCTAACTAGGCAAGCTGTAAGGTGGCCTAGTCATTTGAATAGGTCACTTTTTGAGCTCCATCAAGGGGTAAGTCAATGGCCGAAGGGAAGGAAAGAAGGAAGGACCGTCCTTTCAAGATTAATCTACAAAAAGAAAAGAAGGATGCACCCCACTATGTTTATCCCACTGTTTTTCACACAGTCATGGTCATAGAGTGAGTACAGGAGAGGGATTGGGGACACTTGGGGAGCTTCAGTGGGGTTATTGGTGTTCTATCCCTGGGGGGGGTGGAGCAGACCTTTTTTAAGAAAAGCCCCAGTGATGGAGCTGTTGACTTTAGGCTCCTAATGTTAACACGTCACCGTATACTAGGGAATAGTTATCCACCCAAAGACCTCGTCCCACCCACCTCCTCGTACTATGTGACCAAAGTACATGCCCACAGAGGCCTATATACGGAGTGCAAGCTCCGTGGTTGCTTATTATCGTAGGGGACGGTGGGAACCGTTTGGTAAAATGGGTTGTGACAGCTCTCCGGGACAAATCGATGTTAGGGCCCGTGTCCACCAATCGTGTTTATCTTGCTGACTCCGCCCACAACATATTTTTCAGAGCACTTCTCCCAAGAGCTTATTGTTGCTAAGGTTACGAAAACTTTGTTGTCAATGCAAACGGTAGCAGTCTATTTTTTTAATTCGAAATAAGTTAACTTTGAAACGATGGAAAGAAATCATACTCTGCATTGGCATTAGCTCTCGAGTCCACGGTAGTAACAATGACCTCCCCCTCGAATGTTGACATTGTTGATACAGTTTGTCCCGCCCCCCCCACCTCGATTTTGATTGGCTGGCAAGAGAGAAGTGACATAGACCTGCCTTTTCCCTGTCGTAGACCTAGCAGCATACACTTCTAAACAGTGATTTTAATGTTTTATCTATTGGGTAATTTTTTAAATGGGACATATACTGTTGAATTGCTTTTTGTTAGGGTACTTTGTAAATCGCGGATTTGTGTAGAAATATGAACCAAACGATGTGTCTACAGAGAGGAGTGCTGCTACCCAGCTCCTGGGCAGGTATACGCCTGTTGCCAATCGCGAGACACAATGTCTCGCGATTGGCAATGCCTCCCATTCCCTTTTTGTATTATACCCGATATTGGGTGGGGCAAAGGATTAAGGGCCTGCCTGGACTTGTGCTGCACGTGTTTGCCCATATGATTGGACCACCGACATTCACTACAGAGTGCTGGCAAACTCGTGTTGGATTTAATTTCCTGGTTTGAAGCACTTCCATCATCGACATTGTAAACTCCCACAAGCAGCAACTAGAGGGGGAAGAGGATGCTAATCGCCCTCGCGTCGGAAACTATATGTAACTCCGGCCCTCGCAGTTTCTGGCTCATGGCGCAGGCTCTGTGCTGTCTCCCCCCCCCATAAGTTCTCCTATATCAAAGTAGAATAATAATAAATTATATTTATAAGCTAACTTTTAATTTGCGTAGACTGGTCAAAGTGCTACAGAGTAAATATGGTTTAAATAAAACAACGGAATAAAAGCAGCGACGTTTACGCCGGCATGGCAACCAGTGGGGTTTTTAAAAAATCTAGTGAAAGGTTATTCTAAAAAGATGTGTTTTTAGGTCTTTTTAGAACAGCTGGATCCGAGATTATCAAAACGTTGGTTCCCCTTTACTGAGCAAAGCAAAGTGTGAGCCATTATCTTTGTCCACGTGTTCCATTTGTTTTGTGTCGTTCTGTACTTTAAATTTGAGATACTTTACCATTCGGGTCTTCTCCATGTTTCACCGTCAGCAAGGCACAGTGATTTGTCTTCTTTGTTAGACTTGTGAAAGCATGGTAATGATGGTTCTAAGGAGACGGGCTTTCTTGGAAATGATCCATTAACGACCCTGTAACTACAAGACAAATGACCTGTAACGACCACTTCCAAAAGGCAGAAATCATCACGTGGGGAAACTTATAGGCAGATTGATTCTTTAATTATAGTATCGCTAAAAAAAATGTAATAATATTGAACAGTCGCTTTAATGTAATTGTCTCTCAAAATTCTTGGTTGGCCTAATCAATTGATTAGTCATTTTGTAATTAAATTGTTCTTCTTTAGTTTCTTCTTGTTAATGTAATTATTAATGCAATATTTAGCAGTTTTTATGTAACTAAGTGTACAGTTAAACAATTCTGCTGCATTCCCTGTAGAGTTGGGAGGGCAAAGATTAGATTAAATCAGTTTAATATTATTGGGCTTGACTCGGTCTTGAGCGACCAATTAGGTCAAGAATGGCCAATGGGTTGTGAGATCAAGAAGAAGAAAAAGCGTTACAATCTCTATAAGTGTTGTCATAGTCTGTATTCTTCTGCTTCGAGTTTTCAGAAAGATAACTGAATGTCTTTGTGTGTGTGTGTGTGTGTGTGTGTGTGTACCCCTGCATGTTCCCAGTCAGTTCGGTATGGACCACCAAACCCGACACCAAGGCAAGACTCAGTCTTAGTACTGCTGAAGTCAGCCCCGACTTTAAAACTCTCCTTGTGGAACTGTGTAGAAAGCTTTAGTGTTTGTGCGGATACCCGGTGTGTTGGTACATTGGCAAATACACCGAGGTGTGTGTGTGTGTGAGAAAGAGAAAGGGGTATGGCTGCTTTTCTCTTGGTGACAGAGCCTGTTGCCATGGAGCTCTTCTTCCCATTGGTGGAGGTCTTGTCCAATCACTTAACAGCACAGACTGTTTCATCATTGAGAATTTTCTCTCTCTCGCTCTCTTTTCTCCCTCCCCCCCCCCCCCCCCCCATCTTTCACTCTCCATCTTTGCTCATGTATTTTTTCACCCCTCCCATCCCCCCTCCCTCTTCTTAAACAAAATGAGGTAAAGAGGATGCATATAGATTCTAATGATGTGTTTTACTCCGTGTCAGGTTATACTGTATGTTGATGCCATGAGGCAACATATCAATTCTTATTTCCTTCACCCCCATTTATTTCCATATGTTGGCTTAGCGCAAGCATTATGCCAAATTATGCTGCCATCTTGTTGGGTACGTGTGATGGCCTGGAGATCATGCATCCCAATGAGGGTATCATGCAGTGAACCGTTTCTGGTGACGTTGCTACATTAGTGGTACAAATGTCACATTTGGTTCCTCCCCAAACCCCGAAAACACAGAATTCTATTAGCGTCTGTTAGCGGATGTACTAGTTTGTAGTCCGCTGGTTCCGATCGGCCATTAGGGCTGAAGCTTTGTTCAGAGTCGTGACCAGACGGTTCCTCCACGTCTGCCGTCTCAGCGGTTGTGTCTTCCAAGCTTCACATGAGCGCGTCGTTCGACAGCACGCTGTAACAACTACTCTGCGTATCTGCCAAGTTAAAAGTATCTTGTGTGCTCTGTTGCTGTTATTAAAACACTCCCCAGGGGGCTAGCTTCTGATAGACAGGTTGATGAGAAGACGTTTCCGCCTGCCCTGCATATGCCCGTTATTGGACATTAGAGGGGCTGGCGATGGGTGTGAAATAGTGCTGAATTTAATTTAGAAGTCAGGCTTTTGCTGGACTCTTGTCAAGCTTTGCGTTAAGGTGGTGCAGATCTCTATGATAAAGATCTTGGGGATATGGAAATGACCAACAGTGGGTTTACTATAATGCCCCTTGATTAAGGTACGCCTTTTCTGAATTGCCCAATCGAGTCCTCACTCACATGGCAGCATTGCAAGCCTCCTCAATAAGGCATTGCAAGTCAAGGATATCCCCCCCCCCTTTCGCCTCTGCTACCTTTTCATTATGTAGACATCGTCATCCTCTCTCATACATTGTCCAGGCTGTCTCTGTGCTTGCGTTAGGCCCACTCTCATTTCTCCGATGCACACAGGGAAAAGTAAATTTAGCCTGGTAAAGCGGGGTGAGGGAGAGACACGAGGAGTAACTAAGGAAGGGGGGCGGGGGAGGAGAGAGGAGGATACTTTTAGTGTAACTAGGGAAAGAGCGGGAGGTAGAGAGACATCGGCTGTGAATAGGAAAGAGCTGGTGGGGAGAGACGAGGTGCGGCCGAGGAGGAAGAAGAAGAAGCTGGAGAGAAACACAGGTGTAACTAAGGAACGAGAGAGAGAGAGAGAGAGAGAGAGAGAGAGAGAGAGATTGCTGAACTTGTAAAGCAAGTGACCAAAAGGTAGATGGGGAGAGAGGAAGGGAGGGGAGATGGAGGGAGGGGGGGAGGGAATGAGTCAGAACTCTTCCCACAGGACTGAGTGGGCTGGCTTGAGCGGAGGATGGCGTCAGCAGCGGTGCTGACAATCAGGAGGACACATTAAAAGCAGGAAGCAAAAAAGCTGAGAAAAGGCTGAAAGTAAACACAACAACAGTTTGTGGTAGGTGGACCAAAGGATTGTGAGGGAGGGAGGGAGGGAGGGAGGGCTGGAGGCAGCGGGGGCCGATGAGGGCTTGGGGTATCCTCGCTGAACCGAGTGAAGGTGCGTAGCGGAGGCGGAGGACAAGCGATGACGACGATGGATTCCTAAATGAAGAGAGACTAGAAGTAGAAAAAGAAAAGAACATCTTCTTCCGTTCGCTCGCAGCGGTGAGCAGTGCTCGCTCCTACCCAGCCCCGGGGCCTCCGAGTTTTGGCCAAGACGCCACGTTTTCACCACGAAAACTTGGCGAGTGACGCACACGCGCGCGCACACACACACACACACACACACGTGAGCCTTTCCCAGAGCGGCTGCCGTACAGACCGACGGATGCACGATGTGCTCCTGTCTCCTGTCTGCCACAGCTGTTACCACGCCCCGGTCCGTTCGCCTACTAATAATAATAATAATAATAATAATAATAATGCCGGCTTTTATCCAAAGCAAGTCATGCCTCACATCACCCATTCATACACCGATGGCGGAGTCAGCCATGCAAGGAGACAGCCAGCACGTCAGGAGCAGTGGTTAGGGTGTCTTGCTCAAGGACACCTGGACAGTTTTTGCTAGGAGGAGCCGGGAAATCGAACCAGCAACCGCTCTACCTCCTGAGCTATACTACCTCCCATTTCAACCCTGCCCTCTTGCCAGATCCACTCTCCCTATGTGGGGCATTGCACACTGTACGTGAAGCCAAAGCAATAGGGGGGGGGGGGGGGGGGGGGGAGTCCTTTCTATGACGTTGATTCACACAAACACCACAAACACCGGTGATCTATAATACACGGGGTGAGGACACGGTCTGCTTGTGCTGGCGTGTTGTTTTTTTGTTGTTGTTGTGTGACATGGGTTTTCTGTGATGTTGTCAAGCAGGGCCGTGTGCTCTGCGGAATACTGAGTAGGTGACTTGTCGTGTTGAGCTTCCATTCATCTTTCACACACACACACACACACACACACACACACACACACACACACACACACACACACACACCACACACACACACACACACACGTAGACTATACGCCTTTCTTGGTGATGACGAACTGTTATGATGATGATTTATTGGGAACTTCGATGTCAGGAGGATATTTGGGAACACATATGCACTCATGATAAGCGACCCTTTAGCACCGAGGCCAAGCCGTTTGCCACTCTCTGTGAAGTCCCCTCAGGAACGGTAATGCTAGCTAATGCAGTGGAATGGAAATTAAGGAGTTAATTGTTGTCAAAAAGCATACACAAGGAAGTCACAGAGTAGGCCTGTTTTTCTTTTAATTGGGCCATCATATACGGCAAATTATGACACGTACCAATACACATGTGCATACACATTAACCACCATATTTTCAATATCATTTATACATATGTACACATGTATAAATTCATGTTGGTAGACCCCTCTTCACCTGGTAGCCACTACGCACCAAAATGCCTCTCTTCTGTGGAATGCCCGGTTGCTATAACGATTGCAAAGGGCCTTGACCCAGCTTGACCCCCGGCAGGCTAAATTTGACAGTGACGTCGTACCTGCTGCACATACCGGCCTGATCAGCGTACATGACAGCCACACACTGCACACGTTTACCATGTATCGGAACAACCGCTTTGTAAACACAAACAGGAAATCATGGAGGGGACATGAGTGAGTAGGCTGACAAGTTTTTTTTAAATGCATACAAGTGACGTTTGTATCCACGACAACTTGTACTGCTCCTTCTGCATCCTCAGCTGCAGCTACACTAAGGATGCCAGACATCGTGCAACGCACATTGTAGCGATTTCAACCCTCCTTTGAATCTATTGGTGTCTGTTTATCTATTGGCCGACCCTTGTTTATCGGTAGTGGTTGCGGTGTCATTTTCCGCGTCCGTTATCCAAACCTCCTCCTTTCAACGGCAAAGGTTTAATATCTTTCATTCTACTAACTTTCCCTCCAAATACGCATGCTCACAAACACCTCATTGTGAACCCCTCCAGCGTTGGCTGTGTTTGGAGTGTGGTAACCTGACACAGTGGGCTGGGCAGGGAATGACCTGTGACTGTCAGCTAGTGACTTGTCATCCGCAGAGCTCGTGTAGGAGCTGCTAAGGACGCTAGTGCCCTGAAGTGGGTCAGAGTGCCTCTGCACTGCTTCACGCATGCACACATGCCATGCACGCATGCATGCACGCACGCATGCACGCATGTATGCGTGCATGCTGCTGGACTACGCTGCTTGTGTGTGGTTTAACCTGTTTGGGTGTGGTCAAGTTCAGACGACTTCCACTGGCTCGGCCCAGAACGCGAATTGTTTCGAATGAACAAAGTCCCAGTAAACTTTTAGCTTTCTGTGCACTTTCACATGAAGTGTAACTAACCCCTATGCACTGACCTTTACCATCACTTCAGTAAAGATGTAATCTGTGTCTGAGTCCGTGTGTGTGTAACAATTCGTAAGCATTCTTTGCTGAAAATTTGGAGAACGTTGTCTTGAGTATAATTCCTGGCGTGTAACGCACAACGAAGAGTGTATAGTCGTAAGCAGTTGTATCGGATAAACCCATATGTGTGAGTAGAAGTGTAATTGCTCTAGCAACCTGGTGCCTTTATTGTGTTCGGTCGTGAGCTACTTTAATTTTTTTTCCTTCTGGCAGTTTGGATTTGTCCACCTCTCTGGCACTTAGTGCGCTGTAATCCACATATTTATTTTTAATATCCTTCTCTCTCTCTCTCTCTCTCCCTGCCCCTCTTACATGGGGCTCGCTCAACGCAAATGGCAGCAGCTGAGAATGACGTTACCGTCTCCTAGGCAACCCGTGGGGGAAGTGGGGAGGAGAGAGCCGAAGGGAGGAGGGGTAGGAGGAAGGCTAGAGAGAGAGAGGAGAGAGTGAGGGAGAGAGGGAGGGAGGGAGAGAAAGAGAGGGGGGGAGAGATGGAGAGAGAGAGAGGGAGGGTGAGAGGGAGGGAGGGTAAGAGGGGGGTGAGAGAGCGATAGAGAGGGGGAGAGAGATGGGGGGGGGGGGAGAGGAGAGAGAGAGATGGGGGGGGGGGAGAGAGAGAGAGAGAGAGAGAGAGATAGATATGGGGGGGAGAGAGAGAGAGAGAGGAGAGAGAGAGAGAGATATGAGAGAGGAGAGAGAGAGAGAGAGAGAGAGAGAGAGAGAGAGAGAGAGAGAGAGAGAGAGAGAGAGAGGAGAGAGAGAGAGAGAGAGAGAGAGAGAGAGAGAGAGAGGAGAGAGAGAGAGAGAGAGAGAGAGAGAGAGAGAGAGAGGAGAGAGGAGAGAGAGAGAGAGAGGGAGAGAGAGAGAGAGAGATATGGGGGAGAGAGAGAGAGAGAGAGAGAGAGAGAGAGAGAGGAGAGAGAGAGAGAGAGATGGGGGGGAGAGAGAGAGATGGGGGGAGAGAGAGAGAGATGGGGGGAGAGAGAGAGAGATGGGGGGAGAGAGAGAGAGGGAGGAGAGAGAGCGAGAGGAGAGAGGGAGGGAGAGAGAGAGAGAGAGAGAGGGAGGAGAGAGAGAGAGAGATAGGGGAGAGAGAGAGAGAGAGAGAGGGAGAGAGAGAGAGAGAGAGATGGGGGGGGGGAGAGAGAGAGATTGGGGGGGGGAGAGGAGAGAGGAGGTGAGAGAGATGGATGGAGGGGTGGATGAGAGAGATGGATGGTGTGTGAGAGAGAGGTACGGGTGGAGGTGGAGTGAATAGGGTAGGCTGCTTCATTCATGAGCACCATTTGGAGATCCCATTCTCTGGCTGTGTGTGGTCTTCTGCTCGTTCATTCTGTCATTGCAGAGAATATTTGAATCAAATGTCCGGTTCACACCGCATAAGGCACAATTGCATTGCAAGCAGTGTGTGTGCTGTATATTATGTATGCGTACGTCAATATCAGAAGAAGTTGCCAAAGCCCCTGGACGGTGAATCATCAATACACTGTGTCTGTACTCAAGGAGAAAAGTGTATCTGCGTAGCTGGCTTGGCTCTGTTTGTGTTGTGTTGTGCTGTGCTGGCTGCTGCATGGCGTGCTTGTGTAACTGTCTGCAGAGCAGGGGCGAGGTTGTGTGGGTGTCCTGCTCATTGATGCAATGCGTTGCTGCTGCTACTGCTGCTGCTGCAGCCGATGAGGCTGATGACGCCCTTGCTGTTGCATTGCCTGGGTCTTTCCCACACCGGGAATTCCTCTCTCTCTCTTCCTCTCACTCACTCACTCATTCACACAACTTATCTATCCTACAGCACAGCCGAGGCTGAGGGCTGTTGACATGCCTTTCGAGGATGTCGAATGAATGAGCCGCATGCTTCTAGTTGACCAGCTGAGTTGGCCGCTCTCCTTCCTAATGACTCATTGCGTTCGGTGCAATCATGCGCTGAGCCATAAAAAACGCGCGCGCGCAGTGTTTAGCGGGAGCTAAAACTCTGTGGAAGGAACTGGATCTCCGAGGTCAGATGGAGTGCTACTCCACGGCATGTTTACCCCCAGTGTTTGTGTCCCCCACTCCCAGCAAAGCTTGTTTAATAACGCCAAGCCTGTAGAGTACGCCTATGTATGTATGTGTGTGTGTGTGTGTGAGAACCCATAATTCGATGATGATGAGTGCTGTAATTAACAGGCTGTCATTCATGACAAGGGAGGGGGCAGAGCTCAAGATGTCCCCCCTCCCCCTGATTGGAGGAAGTTAAATGAAAAGGAACTTGTAATTGGAAGATGATGAGGGGGTGGTGATTGAGTGCAGACTCAATGAGTGGTTGTAGGGTGAACTGTTGTGGGGTGTTCCCTTGTGCTCTGATTGGACACTGGCCACATTTAGTAGATTGCATTTGATTAGTTTAATGAGGGTAGCTTGAGGTACCTGAAAATGGTCCCCAATGGCAAAACTATCGTAAATCCTGTCTTCAGCGACAATTTGGGGAAGATTAAAGTGGATTTACATCTGGAATACTACATGCTGTGTTAACACAGAGGTTTAGTAATGGACTGCTTTGTGATGGGCGATAACCCCTGGACTTGTTCCCTTTCAAAGAGCACTGATGCCAGCAGTTTGTGGAAACGCATTTTAATGAGAAATACACTTTTGCAAACGTCTTGGTTTTCATTGAATAAATATCGACATTCTTTTTTTTTTTTTTTTTTTTGTAACGGTTGCCCAGGCACCCAGCTACCTGTGTTGGCCAATGAGCTGTGCGTTTCCAGCAGCTCTGCCTTCACAGAAGCAGCAGCAGCAGCAATGAGTCACTGGATGTGTGAAAGGTGACGTCATCCGTGTCTTCCTTTCCTCTTTCCCTCTCGGTCTCCAGGACTCCTCATTGGAAGGCAGAGCATGCAGCAGCGGTGGCACTGAGACGGAGCGGAGGAGAGAGAGAGAGAGAGAGAGACACAGAGAGAGGGAGAGCGAGGCTCCAGAAGAACATTGAGGTGGGGGCCGGACAGTCGTCCCTCCCCCGTCCCACTTAAGTCCGGCTGGCTAGCCGCTGCCCCTTCAGTTCCACGCGATTTGCTGTAAATATGCCTACTTTTTTTGTTTGTTGTTGCTCTTTCACCGGTTGTGATGTTGTTGATTGATTGAAGTGTTTCTGGTCGTGATGGATCTTGCACCTTGGTCGGTCAGTCAGGGTGTCAATGTGTAATAGACGTGTTTTTATTTATTTTGATTGATCATTTGTTTTGTGCACCTATTCTGCTTGCATACTTGCAATCAAAGTTGACATCTTTTTACTTAGCAGGCTAGCTTACATGTGTAACATTACACTGCAGCTACTAAAACGGGATTTTTCAATATTGTTTAGTGAGTCATAAATAGCCAAACATAATTGTTGCTGAGTAAACAAAACCTTCCCTGTTCAGAATATTATTATTTTGATACATGTCGGTTATCCTCAGTGTTGCAGTAAGTTAAGTGGAAAATGGCAGTGCAAGTTGCATTGTAAGGGAATCCAAGTAAAAAAAAAAAAATTGTCTACCGTCCCTGATGCTATGACGATCAAAGCAAACATAATATAACAAGCAGAAGAAAGAACCAAGTTTAAATGTGTGGTTTGCTCAAACAACGCAGCCGTTGGGCCCCCTTTGCCCACCACAGTCTTTGATCAATCAATACTGTCGCCCAGATCGTCCTCGAACTTTGCAGATGCTCTCCTAAGCTTAAGGGTCCCTGTGGAGAGCAGCTACGGGGGGTCTAGGGGCAGGGCCCTTCCTTCTGACCCGCTCTCGGCATCTTTGCACACTTGTCTGACTAAGTGCCGTCTGCTCCGTTTATCTTTTGACAAATCGATAAAGAAAGTCTGTCATAAATCAGGAATTGTTACTTAAAAATAGCCATTCATTCCAAAGTTCTGCAATTGACACCTCCACCATTGATTGTTTGAGGTATGTCCACATTTTTACACAAAACTATCAATTATTTTTAACAATGAACCGCTCCATGGGGATTGGGGCAGGGTCAATGGAATCTATCTTTGGTCCAGGCACCGAATTAGGTGGTGAGAATCGACCAAAAGGGAACAATCTGCATTATTATGGCAGCCTGAAGCCATGTCAATGGTTAATGGAAAGTTACAATCTGTTATCTCGCTCACCTTGTCGTTGTCACTGATGCCTCCGTCTCTCAGGCTCCAGACTTGCCATGGACTGCCGTGCTCCACCTGCCGCAGCCCAGCCCGCGACCCCACTCTAGTGGGATCCCCAGCTCCGTGCTTGTGGTGTCCACCCTGCGGGTCAGCGCACACCTGAGACCAGCCACAGGTACACTGTACAGTAGTCGCCACAAGTACCACACTCCCCCTCCCTGCCTCCCCGCTGTTGTTAGACGGATAAAGACCAAAATAACACACCTGCATTTCTTTCTGGTTTTTTTTTCTCCTGTTTTTTCTTTCTTTCGCTCTGACCCCCAAGCCTCTGCTGGGTCCTCCAGCCCCCTCCCTCCCCCCCCCTCCCTCCCTCCCACCCTCTCCCTTTCCCCAGGAAGATGTCGGTAAGCCTGGCAACGGACATCCGGCAGGAGGGAGAGAGTGGGCCACTCACCGAGCCCTGTAGCCGAGGCAAGGGCTCTCCTCAACCCCAGGCCACCAAGGACGGGACCCCAGAGGGCCTGGAGCCCGACGATGCACAGGTGAGACCACAGTGGGGGATAGTGTGGAGGGATGGAAGAGGGCTGATACTTTTCTAGATTTTTAAGAATTTTGGATGTAATACATAATTGTATAATTTAAGTTGTTAACATAGTAGTGACATAGGTTTTTCTCATTGCTTTTGTCATCCACACACAGAGACGGGCATCTAACCACAGCCATAGCAGGAAAAGGCCCAAGGTAATTCTACATGTTCATGGCGTGAATGGCTTGTATGTATGTAGGGGGGGATTCCCGTCTCGCCCATTATGCTAAATTATGCAAAAATGAAGCCATTGTATTGTATTTCATCCAAGGCTGAAAGGGTTTTAGTGTCCATAAAGTAGAATCACTTGGAAAAGTGTTCAACCGATGCTAATATTTGATATTGCACTTCTGAGTCAGCGCGAGAGTCAACTATCTGTTGTTGTGAACGTGAAACTGGACTATTTCGGTGGCAGCCTCGTAAAGGACGCGCCTGCTTTCAGCATGAGGATCGGTGAATCTGAAAGGCTGGATTCACTGGTTTTGTGCGGAGTAGTTCACCATCTGTCCAGGGACTCATCCTATTCAGACACGTTCGTAATGAGTGTAGAACAGCCATTTATTTTTGTTGCATTAGTTTAAGTAATGCAACACAACGAGAAGCGGTAGGCGTCGCTTTTTGATATTCTAATGGGGGGGCGGCAGTAGCTCGGTAGGTGGAGGAGTGGTCGCCTCACAACCTGAAGGTTGGTTTTGGTTTTCGATTCTATATCTATATAGATGTATAGATATAGAAATATATAGATATGTATATAGATATAGATATATCTGTATCGGTATCGATATATATCTATATATATATTCTGCTGGCTCTCCTCCTAGCAAAAACTGTAGCGGTGTCCTTGAGCAAGGCATCCTAACCTTAACTGCTCGTGACGTGCTGGATGTCTCCTTGCATGGCTTACTCCGCCATCGGTGGTTGAATGTGTGTATGAATGGTTGAATGTGTGTATGAATGGTTGAATGTGTGTATGAATGGTTGAATGTGTGTATGAATGGTGAATGTGAGGCTTTGGATAAAAGCGCTTTATAAAAGGCAGTCCATTTACCATTGTATTGGGATGAATGATGTCTTCCATTTGCTTGCTTTACACCGAAAGCTCAGATTGAAGACAAACTAAAGTTGTCCTTTTATAATGATCCAATGTACCAAATAGATTGAATTTTTGAAGCATTTAGCGGCAAATGTTTGGTATTTGTGCTTGATCAAACGATTAATCAAAATTAGATTTAATTAGTCTAATAATGGCGTTGCAGTCCTAGCTCAAGTACGTTTTCACGAGCATGTCACTTTGTCATGTGTGCTGATGACTGAGAATGGCAGCTGTAAATGGAGGCATGGCGTGGATTTCACTGAATCTTGTTTGTGTCTCAGTCCAATGCCAAGCTGAAGCTGGTGCGGAGCCTCGCGGTGTGTGAGGAGTCCTCGGGTCCGTTCTCAAACGATGGACTTCCGGAATCGGTACAGCTCCTCCTTCACATCGCGGACTTCAATACAAACAACACGTCTTATGTTGTGTTGTCGACTGACCACTGATCGCTGTTCCGTTTCCTAACCTGCTGAACCGCCCTCGTTGTTTTCCAGGATATCATTCAGCTGCACATCAGCTGTCCTTCCGACAAGGAGGAGGAGAAGTCCTCCAAGGAGGAGTATGAGAACGAGGAGAAGGAGAAAAAGGACAAGACGCCGCGCAAGATGCTGTCCCGCGGTAAGACACCCCGGGCACTACTACGTGTTGTGTAGGTCTTATTGTACGCCGTGTGAGGGTTGAGTTTGGTCATGTACCGGGAGACGGAGCAGCACGGGACGAGCACGGGACGAGCACCGGGCCAAACATCGTACCCCTCGCCGTTAAATTATTTAAACCAATTTGCGTTGACATGCAGGCAAGTTCTTACAGGGCCAATGGGAATGTTTTTGCTTTGTTTTTCCTCGCTGCGTCTCTCATCGTTCTCTAATCGTTTCTTTAGCTCCCTCTCCTCTGCTCTCTCCGCCGAGACCTTCAGGCCTTGTTTGAGTCGAGCAGTGGAGAGCTAAAACGATGTGTGTGTGCGTGTGCCAAGTGTGTGTTTGTGTGTTTTCTCGGTGCCTCCATAACTACCTAGGAGTTAGTAACGTTAGTCGGTGTAACACTTAATCTCCTTTTCCCCTCTGGGAACCTCCCCGCATGAAGTGGCCTGTGGTTCTCCGAGGGGTTATTAATAATGCATTGGGGATGCCCTCGTCTGAGACGTATTTATGGTCTCCCTCAGACTCCAGTCAAGAATACACAGACTCAACTGGCATCGACGTTCATGAGTTTCTGGTCATCACACTGAAAAACAATCCCAGGTATGTGTGCCCCCCCCATTCATTCAAGATTCAAGCTTTTCATTTGCCAATATTTGCCACGATTTAAAGTGCCAAGTATTCTAGTTTAATGTAATATGGATGACGATGTTATGATGGTGGCAGCACTCCTGGCAGTTCAGTAGGGGCACTGCCTGTGCATATTTCGGACATTTGTCAGAAACGGACCCAACAAGTAGTAACAAGTAGTTAGACCAGTGTTTTATCTGTGTGTGATTGGTCCAAAGGCTGCAGCGAACAAGGCGTTTTAACACAACCGCTTTTGACCCGGAAACTTGAGCCTGCGCCATACATAGAGGAAGGAAATCCCTCCTTTCTCTTAATGGCCTTTCTATTTAGAGATCTCCACAGGCGTTTGGCATTGAATGAGTCTGGCCCTGCGTAAGTGTCAGGAGGAGGGGGGGGGGGGGGGGGGGGGGGGGAGGGAGGGAGGGAGGGTGCTGGCCGTCCTCTGTTCCTTTTGGATGGGTTAGTGGGGAAAAAAACAGAGCCTCGCCTTTTTGATCTTCCGTTGGTGCACACGCTAATCAATAATGTGTCTCGCTCTCTCTCCCCCTCCTCCCTCTCTCTCTCTTTCTCTCTCCCTCTCCCTTTCTCTCTGCCTCTGAAGGGATCGAATGATGCTGCTCAAACTAGAACAAGATATCCTGGAGTTTATAAATGATGACAAGTGAGCCAAATCCTTCACAACCACTCACTCCTGTTTAAATTTAGCTCTCCTCGGTCTAGCCCAGTTCTACTTTTAGGCTGTTGTGGTAATGGGATGAATGATCCATTTGGTGTGATAGTAAGGTGGTACTGACCATTGTGTCGTTTACCTAGTGGTTTGTTTTCGTCGTTGGGTGACACTTGTCTATATCCATGAAACGTGTTTGAATATATATATATATATATATATATAGATAGATAGATAGATAGATATATATATCTTGTTTTGTGTCGTATTGCTTTATCGTAGTCTCACGGTCAAGAACTTACTGAAAACAGAGCACATAGACATTGGTTCCAGTGTTTCACCTAAGTGAGCTTTTGAGGCTGCAGTTGGCTACGGTTGTGCCACTGCGCTCAGTTCAGAATAAGTCAACAAGTCGCCGTGTTTGTTGTTTGGCGCACGCTCCGACCCGGCAGTGAGGCTAGACCATGCGCTGACATCTGTTTCCCCCCCCCCCCCCCCCCCCGGCCGGCCAGTAACCAGTACAAGAAGTTCCCCCAGATGACCTCGTACCACCGCATGCTGCTGCACCGCGTGGCCGCCTACTTTGGCATGGACCACAATGTGGACCAGACGGGCAAGGCCGTCATCATCAACAAGACGGGCAACACGCGCATGTGAGTCGACACGACGGCCGCGCTAATCCAGGCCTCGGAATCCAGGAGGCGTACGCGCCGGTGTTCTTGTACAATTGATTGTGTGCGTGGATGGCGTTGAAGGTTATCAAAGTTCGAATAATGCCAGCTTTTTGTTTTGTTTGTTTTTAAGGTGTTCTTTTAAATTGGATGCATGATTCTATCACGGGGTTCCTGCGGATCCTTAACCAAAACGTCTTTAAAAAAAACCTAAATTAAAACGTTAATTGGTATTAAAATGTCTTGAAAAAAATGCTAAGGCTGTTGCATTTACAATTTTCTAAATGTGGCAGATCAGGACAGCGGAACCACCAACATTAGATGGCAATACAAAAAGTGGTAAAACTTGCCTGTTCCATGAAAAGCCCATCAGTTAGTCTTTTCATGACATCCTTTAAGCGGGCCTAGCTCACCTACCCCTTTAAATGAGATGAGAGCAGAAGGGCATTAGGCCTAATTCACGTCATCAAAATATCACACTTTTTTTGCCTCATTTAAAGAAAATAGGATTTTGTTATAAAAACATTCCGCATTAAGCATTTCAAATTGCTCTTATAATACCAGTGTTTCTTTTTTTTTACAACCCTGTTTGGCCTCTTCGATTGAAATGTGCCCAATTTTTATTTTTTTTACTGATTTCTAGGTGCTTTAGTAGTTGTTCAGCTGTTTACAAAACCTCTGGTTAATCGTCACGGAAATGAGTTCCCAGGAACATCCCTATACCGTTTTCACACTGTATACGGGTGTCGATACCGTATTAGTTAGTGCGCATCGAATACACTTATACCGTACTGCAAAACTAGTTTTGCTTCACTTTTGCTTTCACACTGGCAAGTAATGCGCATTTTCTACTACAACTAGTGCGCATTAACTAATCCACCTTGGGTAGGTGGTTTCGATCCCGAAGTAACTAGTTTGGGTGCAAAGCAATACAACTACAATGGGTTTCACTTCCCGTGTGTGTGTGAACAGAATCTTGGTATCAAAACCTGGTATGGAGTGCGCAGCGAATTGCAAATTAGAAGAGTGTGAACATAAGTGTATTCGATGCGCACTAACTAATACTGTTTCGACACCCGTATTAACTAATACGGGAGTCAATACCGTATTCAGTGTGAAAACGGTATTATGTTCACACTCTCTTTTAATTTGCGATTCGCTGCACACTCGATACCAGGTTTTCATTCACACACGATAGAGAAGAGAAGCGCATTTAATTAGAAGTCAAATACCGTATTTTAGCCCAGTGTAAAAACGGTACTAGTAGGAACCCTGCTAACGGGACACCAGAGGAATCTAGTTTTGTTTCTGATGTTGTTGCTCTCTCTCTCTCTCTCTCTCGTTCTCTTTCTCTCTCTCTCTCTCGTTCTCTTTCTCTCTCTCTCTCTCGTTCTCTTTCTCTCTTTCTCTCTTTCTCTCTTTCTTGATTTGACCACAGCCCAGAACAAAGGTTTTCGGAGCACATTAAGGACGAGCGCAACATGGACTTCCAGAAGAAGTTCATCCTGAAGAGAGATGACGCGAGTATGGACAAGGACGATAATCAGGTACACACACCTCACTGTGCTAAGTCGGTGTTGGGCTACGCACGGGTTGTAAGGTAATGTGCGCAGTAGAAACTCAACAAAGATGTTGATGTAATTGAATGGAGAAACATTCTGTAAACATTCTGTAAAAGACAACAAAACAGCATGTGGTTAAAGTTGTTTGGTGGCTGTTCCTGTCTTGAATGCGCTTGTATTGAAGTGGATAAGCTGCTGCTGGAATACCTGCTGTGTCGTGTAGTTGTCAGTGAAACACAGGAGAAAAAAACGTACCAACATCATGTCCAACCACAAACCACAGCCTAGTGGCGCTAAATATTGTTCCACAATCACGGCGTCTTGATAGAAGCTGCACAATAATGTACCTTGTCTTGTCTTCATTTGTTTGCAATGTTTAAAAAAAAAAAAAGGGTTATTTAAAATGCACTGAAAAAAACCAAAACGTCTTAAGTCCGGTTTGTGCAAAGAACCTTGTTTTACGGTCTGCAAGACTAGGCCTGTATTTGCAGCCAGTCTAGCAGACCAGGATAAATATGATCAGTGCATTAACAGAGCTGATGCAATGGAGATGGACCCTTGCATAGTCCAGGCGTTGAGTCGCATCTTGTAATGGATGTAATGCGTGTGCTTTGTACAAACCGCTTGCGGCCCGCTTCTCCCTGCAGATCCGCGTGCCGCTGCAGGACGGGAGGCGCAGTAAGTCCATCGAGGAGCGGGAGGAAGAGTACCAGCGGGTACGGGACCGCATCTTTGCCCGAGAAGTAAGCATTGGGAAGAGATTTATAATTTTTAGCTTACTGTGAATCCACGGTGTCCAGAGGGAATGGGAGCACAAGCAGAGAGAGAGAGACAAATCCACATTGCAGTGAAACCACAGCATTGCTTGAAAACATGAAACATGAAGTGACTTATTATTTTTTTTTTTGAGTTATTTGTTCCAGTGTAAGCGTTGGGCTCTTCTTCTGTGGTCCTCCTTTGGCCGGAGTTAGCCATTTGTAATGTGCAGGTGTCTTTTTCTTTGCAGTCTTCTCAAAATGGCTACATCAACGACAACAGGTAAGACGATGCATAGTTTGTGTATAGTAAATAAGATGTGGCCAGCCCTGCCCCCAGGTTACACGGCCCGCACGCCACACCAGCGTCCTGTCTCAGTAGACGGTGGGCACATGCAGCCAGTTCAAGTCCCCGAAACACCTGGGCACTGCCGATGTGCCCTTGAGCAAGGCACCAGACCCCCTACACTGCTGCTCCCCGGGCAGCTGGATATACAACAGCTGCTCACTGCTCCTAAATACTAGGATGGGTTAAATGCAGAGAAACACATGTCACTGTGTGTGACCAAGACGATTCAATCCTCCAGATTTAGATTTAGATTCCTGAGGGCGGATGAAATGATCTCGTCATTTCACGAATTTGCTTGGGGAATTGGATTCAGATCAATATGACTCCAGGAGTTATGTCATCTCTTGCAAGCATGTGTTTGTTGTGGAAAGGCATTTTTTTGCAGGGGGAAGTTAGCTCACAGAGCTAGGCAGTTTAAAATAAAATTGTCCATCTCCCTCCCCAGGCTTCTGGCCGTGGACTATGACAGATTAGTAGACAACATGCTGAGGAGGAGAGAAAAAAGGGGGAGCGTGGGCCTTTTGAGCAGTCGGCTTCTGCCTAGTGTGCCATTTTTATTCCTTTATTTATTCTTGGAGGGGTGGAAGTTGTGCACTGTGCCTACCTCAATCTCCCACTGATTCCCTCCCTCCCTCCCCAGCACCCTCTCTATCCCCCCCCTCTCCCCGCCTCCCTCCCCCCTCCCCCCTCCCTCCCTCCCTCCCCAGCACCCTCTCTATCCCCCTCTCTCCCCTCCCTCCTCCCTCCCTCCCTCCCTCCCTCCCTCCCTCCCTCCCTCCCCAGCACCCTCTCTATCCCCCCCTCTCCCCGCCTCCCTCCCTCCTCCCTCCCTCCCTCCCTCCTCAGCACATTCTCTATCCCCCCTCTCTCCCCTCCCTCCCTCCCTCCCTCCCCAGCACCCTCTCTATCCCCCCCTCTCCCCGCCTCCCTCCCTCCCCCCCCTACATCCCTCCCTCCCTCCCTCCCCAGCACCCTCTCTATCTCTCCCCGCCTCCCTCCCCCCTCCCTCCCTCCCTCCTCAGCACACATCTCTATCCCCCCTCTCTCTCCTACCTCCCTCCCTCCCCCCCTACATCCCTCCCTCCTCAGCACCCTCTCTATCCCCCCTCTCTCCCCTCCCTCCCTCCCTCCCTCCCCTACAGCCCTCCTCAGCACACTCTCTATCCCCTCTCTCTCCCCTACCTCCCCCCTACATCCCTCCCTCCCTCCCTCCCTCCCCAGCACCCTCTCTATCCCCCCTCTCTCCCCGCCTCCCTCCCTCCCCCCCTACATCCCTCCCTCCCTCCCTCCCCAGCACCCTCTCTATCCCCCCTTTCTCCCCTCCCTCCCTCCCCCCCTACATCCCTCCCTCCCTCCCTCCTACATCCTCCCTCCCTCCCTCCCGGCACCTTCTCTATCCCCCCTCCCCCCTCCTTCCTCTTGATCCATGCCTGTAACCCCAGCGTTTCTCTCCCAATGTGAACCCCAACAGACTTTCCACTGAGGGCTACTCCTCTCAAAAGAGGAGACAGATCTTTAGGTACTGTGGGGCACTGCACTGCTGAACCTTGACCTATTGTGTGTGTGTTTGCCATGCCCCATTTTTCCCCCTCAAAGTGGTTTTTGGTGGTGGTGGTGGTGGTGATAATGGTGGTCGTGGACTTGTGGTGCGCTCCTGTGGTTGTTGTTGTTGTTGTTATTATTATTATTTTTGTCTGTTTTGCGTTCTTGAAATGTGTCTCTTTTTTAACTCTTGCTTGGCGCGGCCCGCTGATTGGCTGGCCCTCTAGTCCAGCGCTGCACCGTGGGACCCCTCCCATTAAACCCACACCATTGCATGGCTGCCTTATTTATGGTCTGACCATGGGGGGGGGGGGGGGGGGGGGGCGGATTTGACCTACTGTACCTCGCCTTCCGCTTCCGTCGCACCACCATCACCGGCACTGCATTGTTATTGATTCACACACACACACACACACACACACACACACACACACACACACACACACACACACACACACACACACACACACACACACACACACACACACACACACACACACACACACACACAACTGCATTGCTTACAGTCGTACTCTTTGTTGTGTTTTGTTTTGTGACATCATTCGTTGGACAGCGGATGATTGAAATCTCCATTGTGCGTTAGACTTGCAACTATCAATTATCGTAGGAGATGTGTACCAAAACAGAGGATGACTGCTAAATATACGTATGCTATTGAAGTTATGCCGTCATCCGTCATGGAATGCAATACGCTGTCATTTTTGCGTTGCTTTCGTCAGTTTGTGTAAACATTTTTTTATTAAATTATTATTTAAAACGTGAAACGTGGTATTTAAACCAGAAGACACTTTCTGTCTTTCTGGCCAAGTATTCAGGTTGTAACAACACTGTTTTTAGTGTTGTAACCTCCTTAAACATTCAAAATACATCCATGTCATACTACATGGATGGTTCATTTTGTATAGTTATTTTATAGTTTTAATTACTTGACGGTTCATTTAATACAGTCTCTTTTCTTAATTTTGATAAAGGGCGTCAGTAATTGGGGAGTGCACTGTACATCACTGTTAACACAACCTCCTCTGCCTCTTACTCTTGGAACTTATTTGCGTGCTCTATTCTCTAGGCATCTCATTATGTTACGTTTATGATTGAAAAGTAGACAATCCCCGTTAACCAGCCAGGTACTGTAGATGCAAGCGGCAGATAAAAGACTAAATTAAAATCCAGATATTCTCCTAATTTGGAAAGAACTGTGGGAGAGAATGGTACCTCTGGGAGAGGACGGTGAAAACGATGACTCTTCCGGGGAAAATATTGTGCATGGGTGTCCCTTTTATGATGAGGAAGATTTACGCAGTAATCCCATTTAGTAAATTAAATGTATAAAAGCAGCACAAAAGTAGCATTTCCCTCCAAAAATTGGCTGAATCAACAACTCCGCAATCAACAATTGCTTCAAGTCAACGAGTCATTAAAACACTCGTATTCCTATAGTTTTCTAACGGCTACTGTGGATTGTGTGCGGCTGATTGGCCCATGGACCACAGGTGTGCCGCCTCACACCAGCCCCAGAGTCTAATCAGCCTGACAAGGGCCAGGTGAGGCAGCCTAAACTCGCTACCAACCACACACACACACAGACACACTCTCCACAGCTACAAAATACTAAATTGTCCATTGTTGTTATGGTAAAACAATTATGGAAAGATCCTATGGGATGGAGAACATCATGCAGTGTTGTGATTGAGTTATTGTAGTTGCAGCAAAGCAATGTAGTCTCACATTTAGTGCAGTGTTTTTCTTAATACAGTAGTCCAACAGTATTTGGGTATTTATGTAGTAGTTATGTATGTAGCAGTAGGTATTTTCTTGCACTCTGATCTTTTAGTATCTCAAAGGTTAATTTGAAGCCAAATGTACATGGATTATTCTTCTATCTAGCTGCCAGCATTGTCTTAACACTTGGCCACTTAAAGAAGCTTGAATTGCTCTCTGGCCACTAGAGGGCAGAAAGTACACTCCAAAGCAGTTAATCAACCAACTCCTCCCCCTGCTACAGTGAGTCAATTGTCAGCGGTGTCATCTTTTAACGTTTTCACACTGGGCTAAAATACAGTATTCGCGGCGCTGCAAAACTAGTTTTGCGTCGCTTTTGCTTTCACACTGGCCAGTAATGCGCATTCGCTACCCAACTAGTGCGCATTAACTAATCCACCTTGGGTAGGTGGTTTAGATCCCGAAGTAACTAGTGTGTGTGTGTGTGTGTGTGTGTGTGTGTGTGTGTGTGTGTGTGTGTGTGTGTGTGTGTGTGTGTGTGTGTGTGTGCGTGTGCGTGTGCGTGCGCGCGCGCGCAGAATCTGAAAGAAAACCTGGTATCGAGTGCGCAGCGAATTAGAAGAGTGTGAACCAAAGTGTATTCGATGCGCACTAATATGGCATGGACACCCGTATAAACACTAATATGGCATGGACACCCGTATAAACACTAATATGGCATGGACACCCGTATAAACACTAATATGGCATGGACACCCGTATAAACACTAATATGGCATGGACACCCGTATAAACACTAATATGGCATGGACACCCGTATGAACTAGTACGGGAGTCGTGTGCCACTAAGCATTGAATAATTGGGTGATGGGGAGACGCATAATGGGACAACTATTCTTTTTTTCATGGAAGATCCTGGAGACCTTGTCTGTAACCGGACAAGGTCTGGTTCATGCATTATTACACAATAAGGTCTTTGAGTAAGTACTGCATAGTAAACCTAATAGTAAAAGAGATTAGACATCAAAGCCTGACTAAAGACATCATATGTTAACCAAGTTTGCACAGTATGTGCAAACCATCAATTGCTATTAAAAACAAAACCAATACGGGCCTCCCATTCCTGGCCTCCCTAAACGGCCTTCAGAGAGAAAACTGGAACTGGTGGCGATTTGCTCCATACTAGGAATGCCTAAACGGGTTAGCGCTAAACGACGAAGAGGGGCTTGGCCAGCCTGCGTGGTTGTAAAGATGCTGTAGAGGGAAGATCATGTGAGATGCAGAATCCCCCTCCTCCCTCTCTCCCCCCTCCCTCTCCCCCTCCTCTTCGTCGTCCTCCTCCTCCTCCTCCTCCATCTCCCTGCTCTCATCTTGGTCTCCAGAGCGATGTGAAGCAGGCGTTGGCTGTGTGCGGTGAGCAGCATCAGCATCGGTAGCGGTAGCATGGCACCCGCCCGTCCTTAAAATAGGCTCTGCAGAGTGAGTGCTTTAAATAGATCCTCCATTAATTACAGCCTCGCTGAAATATTTATCAACTATTGCCGTGTCCAAAAAACAACAACCAACAACACGGCTCGCCGCAGCTAGTCTGTTGCACGGTCCGGCGCTGTCCCCCGTTCTCGTTGGCACAAGATGAACAAAAAAAAAAAGAATCATCCATCGTTATTTAAAAAAAAAATGTAATTTTAATTTCTGCGATTCTTTGTCTTTATCTGTCCACATTCACCTCAACGGGAACACAGTGTCGGTGTCAACATGCCCAGAGTCAATTTGCTGCCGATATATTGTATATATATATAATATTATAATTTTCTATATATATATTAATATAATATTCAGATTACTTTATTTATCCCGAGGGAAATTAAGGTGCAACAGTTGACACAGGGGGAATAAATGCACACACAATATCACACACAATTCACACACAATATCATTTTGTATATATATTATAATATAATATATAATGTTTTTTTATATATATGTATATAATCTATATATATTTTTGCTTTGGCAACCATTTTAATGCAAATATTTGCTTATTTTAATTATTAGTATCTATTTTTACATGACTCAAATGAAATGTGAATGCGGCTCATGTTTTGGAGCGTTGTTTGACATGCGGGGTAGCCCCCTGGTGGCTTCAACTGAACGCCGGTAATGTTAATAATCGCATGTCGGGTTGGAAGCCCATCCATCATCCCATCATCCGTCCATGACCACGTCTAGAGTGGGGCACACCAGAGGTCTGGGCTCTCGGTCTCCTCTCTGGTGTTTTGCTCGATCGGTAGCTGCTCTGATGCAGAGCCACTCCGTCGTGGCTAAACGCCAGAAGGGCAACACATCTTAATTCAGCAATCTAGTGGCCACAGAACAGCAGGTACTAGTGACAACAAAAAACCCCAGTGCTATCATTTATTCCCTTAGAGGGTGTCCGCTGCTTTGGATCTGGTCTTAATGCACAGGTCGCTCTCTCTCTCTCTCCCTGTTTATGAGGAAGTATGTGTGCATGTTGTTTTCTTTGTATGATCCTGAGCTATTTGTATCACCACCGAGGTTCATTGGTCGTGGTCCGTGTCCGGAGTCTTGGGATGGTTTGTCTTGTCCCCCCGTGGCGTCCGTTTGTCTCGGGAGTTCACTTTTACTACCCGCATCATGATCGTGTTGATTTCTGTCGCACCGTTACTGTGTGTTCTTCTGGGTGTTTTTTGTGGGTGTGCACCATGTGGTTATGGTTGGGGTTTGTTGCCTGTTTTTTTTTTCTCACTATACTTCCTTTTTAAATCATGGTTTCGTTCAACAAGCCGGCCATGCATCTCTTGTGTTGTCGAATGCCCTCACCCCGCCAGCCTGTCACACTCCGGGGGGGCTGCAGACGACTGTTCCTCCCTGTTCTCCGTCCTCACCTCACCTCGCCTCACCTCCACCCGCTGTGTGTCTGTCTCTCTCTCTCTCTCTCTCTCTGCACTTTAATTATCAGTTCAAAATTCCTCCGCTCCTCCCTCTATTTCCTTTCTACCCATTCTACCTTCTGTCTGCACAACCCTCACGTCCAGCTCCCATCTTCCCCTATATCCTATAATTATACACCTATCCATCGCACCTTTTTCTTTGTAACCTCTGTTCGTGACTGACTTCTCTTTGTGTTTTCTTCCGTCTGCCTCTTCCCACTTTCCTACTTTCTTGTCCCTCCCGCCCCCCCCCCTCCGCCCCCCCTGTCCCGCCGCTCTTTCTCTCCCCCCCCCCCACCTCACCACGACGATCCCGTCCCACCACCACCATCCCCTCCCCGCCTCAACCCAACCCACCCACCAGGGGGAACCGCGAGAGCTCCAGCCGGGCGTCCAGTAGCCGCCAGAGCAGCACGGACAGCGACATGAAGTGCCTGGAGCCGCGGCCCTGGAGCAGCACCGACTCGGACAGCTCCAACCGCACGCTGCGGCCGCCCGTCACCAAGGCCAGCAGCTTCTCCGGCATCTCCATCCTCACGCGCGGCGACAGCCTGGGCAGCAACAAGAGCTCCCAGGGCAGCTGCCGGGGCTCGCGCTCCGGTGAGGGCCCCCTATCCGGGGAAGGGCAGGGGTAGGGGGGGGGGGGGAAGAGCGGGTGTGAGGGGGAGGATGACGACGACAAGTGGATGGATGGATGGATGCATGATCCGGGAGGAATGTGACCTTGACCATGATCTCATTTCCTTCCAAGTTGTTTGATCAAACTGTTTTATATAATAATAAAAAAAAATCGTCTAAACTTTGACTCTTATGTTTTTTTCTTCTTCTTTGGCTAATTCATTATGTGCGGTTTGTTTGTTTGTGTCTTCCAAGGCCTGCCCCTGGTCAGTCCAGACCTATGTCCCCCCATCCAGCTTCCCCAGTCCAGCCGCGGCCTGCTTCCCTGCCCGCCCCAGCCCCAGCAGCCTCACTCCCAGCCTCCGCAGCAGACCGCCCTGCTCCCCACCCCACAGCAGCACCCCATGGGGAGCCATATGATGGCCCAGGTAAGAACATCCCAGTAATAGCCCCGATGACACATTTTTAATGAATGAATTAGGCGGGTTAAATGGGGCACGGTGAAAGGTTTCGGAACCACCTGTTACTTTTTCCGGGAAAATCGAGATTCTCTCTGTCGCTTCTTTCGTAACACCTCGGAGAACCTCGTATGATGTACCTCCCCCTGGTGATACCATTGTAGCTTTCAGTTTCCATCCATCAAGTTCAGTCTTCAAAGCATTATGAAGCTAAAAACGGTAACTATTTCCTCTGTGTTGTGACCCAAATCTTCCCTTTGTCAGCCTGTTTACTAATTTGTAATTCTTCCTTCTCCTCTCGCACTGTGTGTGTGTGTGTGTGTGTGCGTGTGTGTGCGCGTGCGTGTGCGTGTCCGTCCGGTGACGTCACTGCAGCCCCCCCAGTCCGTCTCCTACTCCAGCCCAACCTGTCCCCAGGTCCTCCTGCCTGTCTCTCCTCCCCAGCAGTACACCATGGTACTAGCTCCAGTGGTTACCTGATTGTTTGCTTGTTAGTTGTATTGTTCTACTGTTTGCCAACTGATTGTACTTTTTACGCAAGCACACTGCTTCCGTTCTCGGAGACTTGTTAGGAATGAGAAGTGCACTTAAGACTTCTTGTGACGATTGGTTCTCTTGCCTACCTTTTGGTTAGAACGCACTATTGTAAGTCGCTTTGGACAAAAAAACGCTGCTAAATGACTGTAATGAAATATAATGTACTTGCTCCACTTGTTTGAATGGATTGGGGTGTTGACTGGATTGGGGTGTGTGTGTGTGTGTGTGTGTGTGTGTGTGTGTGTGTGTGTGACACACACGCGCGCTCGCACGCCCGCCAGAGACATTTAGTCTATAAACTATTGGTGGGATGTTTCACTGCCACCTCCATAGATACGCACTGCTCTGTAAAAGGTTACACTGACAACTTGGCGATCGTATTAGTTGCTTTTGGTGTACTGTCCACACACCAAATGTTAATCCAGCAATCTTTTGAAAATGTGTGTCAACTACAATTTATTGGCATCTGATCTGTCTCTACCTCTGTCCCTGTCTCTCTGTCTCTGTCCCCGTCTCTGTCTCTGTCCCCTTCTCTCTGTCTCTGTCCCCGTCTCTGTCTCTGTCCCCTTCTCTCTGTCTCTGTCCCCTTCTCTCTGTCTCTGTCCCCTTCTCTCTGTCTCTGTCCCCGTCTCTCTGTCTCTGTCCCCTTCTCTCTGTCTCTGTCCCCTTCTCTCTGTCTCTGTCCCCTTCTCTCTGTCTCTGTCCCCTTCTCTCTGTCTCTGTCCCCGTCTCTCTGTCTCTGTCCCCATCTCTCTGCCTCTGTCCCCATCTCTCGGTCTCTGTCCCCGTCTCTCTGTCTCTGTCCCCGTCTCTCTGCCTCTGTCCCTATCTCTCTGTCTCTGTCCCCTTCTCTCGGCCTCTGTCCCCTTCTCTCTGCCTCTGTCCCTATCTCTCTGTCTCTGTCCCCCTCTCTGTCTCTCTCTCTGTCTTTCTGTCTCTACCTCTCTCTCTCTGTTTCTACCTCTGGCTGTCTCTGTTCTCCCCCCATCTCTCTGTCTCTGTCTCTCTGCTGTCTCTCTGCAGGGAGAGGAGCTGGCCCCCCAGTTCAGCCAGATGACACTGAGTCGTCAGGGCTCCAGCGAGAACCCGGACGCTCCGCCCATGTACCAGGCGGCGGTGGTGCCGCCGCCGCCGCCGCCCACCGTGCTGGCGCAGCACGCCACCCCCCAAACCAGCTACATCATGGCCACCGCCGGCCCACCCATGGCCCCGCCGTCCGGCTACCAGCCCGCCGCGGGGCACCCCCACCCGCCACCGCCTCCGCCTCCACCCTCTCAGCCCGTCATGCAGGCCCCACCCCCGCCCCAGGGCTACATGCAGCCCCCTCCGCCCCAGCAGGTAGGACAGTGGTCACAACGTTATGTTATATTTGTACAATGACAATAAAAGGCATTCGGATTGGGATTCGGATGCCGGTTGGCGGTACTAGTATACACCTGAGGGGTGGTCTTCCGCGATACAAATTCAAGTCGAAAGTCTTTAATTTAAAGTAGAAAAACAACAACTCTTGAGGGTTTATTGTGCCTAATGCTACCTATTAAGTCGCTTTCTGTGAATCAATGGTGCAACAGTGGATATCATCAAAGTCAAGTACGTGGAAATGGCAGAGGAAACGATTCTATCCATCGTCTGCCGCGGTCGGGTCGTGGAGGTAGCAGCTTCAGCAGGGGCTCCAAACTTCCCTCTCCCTGTCAACTTCGACTAGCTCTGACTGGGGGATCACGAGGCGTTCCCAGGCCAGCGTAGAGATGTAATCAATCCACCTGTACCTTGGTCTGCCCCGTGGTCTCTTCCCAGTTGGATGTGCCTGGAAGACCTCCCTCGGGATGCGACCAGGAAGCACTAGACTTACTAGATGCCCGAACCACCTCAACTGGCTCCTCTACTGTAAGGAGCAGCGGCTCTACTCAGAGTCTCTCACGAGTGACTGAGCTAGATCGATAGATTTGCCTTCTGGCTCAGCTCTCTTTTGGTTACATCGGTGCGTAAAGGGCACCAAACACCGCCTCCCGCTGCACCTGTTCTCCAGTCAATCTCACGCTCCATCCTCCCCTCACTCGAGAACAAGACCTCAAGATACTTGGACTCCTTCACTTGGGATAAGGACTCCCTCCCTACTTGGAGCCCAGCCGCGAACTGTACTCACTTTTACCGTCAGGCAGGCGATACCACAGTATCAAGTGCCGTACAAATAGACTCCGAGATAGCTTCCACAGTCAGGCCATCAGGCTGCTGAACAAGGGCGTATAGCATATAACAATGTATATTTTATTACATTGATTTATATATACATATTGCTCTTTTCTGTGCCGATATATTGCATTTTATAAATTGTATTTTTATTTATTTTTTTAACTTTATTCAATGTTTTTCAATTTTTATCTTATTTTGATAACTGCTGTCTGTCGTCGGGTATTGCACATAAGATTTTCACACCATTGCTTTATACTTGTGTAAACTGTGAAGTGACAAACTTGACTTGACTTGAGTAGACAATCCACCGGTTTCCTGCTGAGAACCATGGCCTCAGATTTAGAGGTGCTGATCCTTATCCAAGCTGCTCACACTCCGCTGTAAACCGATCCAGAGAGTGCTGAAGGTCACACACTGATGACGCAAACAGGACCACATCATCTGCAAACAGCAGCGATGCAATCCTGAGACCATGACTACACCTTGAAATCCTGTCCATGAACATCACAAACAGGATGGGTGACAAAGCGCAGCCCTGGCGGAGGCCAACACCCCCTGAGAACAAGCTCGACTTACCACCAAGAATCCAGACCCAGCTCTTGCTTTGGGAGTACAGAGATTGGATGGCCCACAGTATTGACCCCCGCACCCCATACTCCCGCAGCACCCCCACAGTATTTCCCGAGGGACCCAATCATATGCCTTCTCCAAATCCACAAAACACATGCAGACCGAATGGGAATACTCCCCGTTTGCCACTCCTCAGGCACTGTCCCAGACTTCCACGCAATGTTGAAAAGACATGTCATCCATGACAGCCCCTCAACACCCGGAGCCTTTAGCATTCGTCGCCCGCATCAACCCTGGGGCTTTGCCACTGGGAAGATGTTTGACTACCGTGACTTCCTCCAGGGAGATTGATGTTTGCCATCCTCCAGCTCAGCCTATACCATAGAGGGTGGGTTAGTTGGGCCAATCACCGCCTCAGTTGAGGTCAGCATTGCCAGAACCGCTTTGGTGCAGACTGAAAGTCCTTCTCCATGGCTTCTCTGAATTCCTCCCACACCCACTGCTTTGCCTCCGGAACGGCTGAGGCTGCCGTCCTCTTGGCCTGTCAATACCTCGCCACTCGAGTTGGGAGTCTCACAGACTTTCATAGCTTTTGGAAGCCTCCTTCTTCAGCCGGATGGCTTCCCTGAGGGGTCCGAGGGTTGCCGCCCCTTGAGGCACCAATGACCTTAAGGCCACAGCTCTCAACCACAGCTTCAGCAATATAAGTTTTGAACAATGACCACTCTGGTTCAATGTCCCCAGCCTCCACAGAGATGCCAGACAAATTCCGTTGAAGGAGTTGAAGGTCTCTCGGACAGGGGCATCCACCAGACGTTCCCAGTTCAGCTGCACTACACGTTTGGGCTTACCAGGTCTGTCCAGAGGCTTCCCTCGCTATCTTACCCAACTCTCCACCAGATGGTGATCGGTTTATAGCTCTGCCCCTCTTCACCCGAGTGTCCAAAACATGCGGCCTCAGGTCAGATGACACAATAACAAAATCATCACGCCCCTCCAGGTTTCCCCATCGTTACCCACGTGTGCGTTGAAGTCTCCCAGAAGGACCATGGAGTCCCCTATAGGAGACCCATGCAGGACTCTATCCAGGGTGTCCAAGAAGGAGGGCTATTCCAAACTTTTGTTTGGCCCATAGGCACAAACAACAGTCAAGAGTTTCCCACCCCCCATGACCCTAAGGCGTAGGGAGGCGACCCTCTCGTCTACCGGGGTAAACTCCAACATAGCGGCACTCAGCCGGGGACTTGTGAGTGTCCCCACACCCGCCCGGCGCCTCACACCCTGAGCAACTCCAGAGAAGGAAATAGTCCAACCCCTATCCAGGAGTTTAGTTCCAGAGCCAATGCTGTGCGTAGAGGTAAGCCCCATCAGATCTAACTGGTAGCGCTCCACCTCCCGCACAAGCTCAGGCTCCTTTCCCCCCCCCCCCAGAGAGATTTCACGTCCACAAAGCCAGACTCTGTTGGCTGGGTTTGGTCCGTGGAGGCCCCCTGCCTTCACTGCCACCTGACTGGCAGTGCACCCGACCCCAGCGGTTCTTCCCTTAGATGGTGGGTCCTCGGGAAGGAGAAGTGGCCATGTTACTTTTTCGGGCTATGCCCGACCGGGCTCCGTGGCTATCTCGGCTACCAGGTGCCCATTTCCGGGCAGGGTATCCTCACTTCTTCTTGGTTGTTTGTCCATTGAAGTCTTTGAACCATTGTTAGTCTGGTCCCTCCTCTGACACCAATTTACCATGGGAGACCCTACCAGGAGCACTAGGCTCCAGACAACACAGCTCTCAGGTTCACAGGGACAACCAAACCTGTCCACCACAATAAGGTAAGTGTTCCTGGAGAGTTGAAAAGGGACGATTATGAAACCAAAAAAATGAATCGACGATGATGAAGCCTTCTTTTGTTATTCGACAAGTTTAAGAACAGATCCACTTTGTCGCAGTGTTTTGCATGGCCATCAAGTTTGCTTCCTGTGCCAACGAGCGAGTGCGTCAGCGCTTGGGTAACGGTAATCGCTACGGTGACCTCGCAACATCCGTAGGCAAAAGGTGTTCTTTCTTATACGTATGCCAATCATCCCCGCCCCCCTTGCTTCCTCAACCTCCCGTCATCATCCGTGCCCTTTGAAGTGCGGGCCGACTTCACGCTCCTAACGGCTGGCCGATGAGCCCTGATGGAATGCTCTTCCGCCGTTCAGACCAGAGCTGTAAGCACACTGTGTTGTTCTCCACCGCGCCGCCACCATCACTCACAGAGCCTCTCCGCCTCGTTTCCCGGCGGTCGACATCCATCACCATTTTACACAGAGCTTGAATTTTGAAAGCAACCTAGGATCGTTGTTTTTTTTTATTTTCTTTTGAAGGGTTTTTTTTATTTGATTTTTTGGATCTGACGATTGTCCGGTTTCCGCTCGTCTGCCCTTTGTACGAGAAGGATCCGTTGGCAAGCGGCAACCGTCTGCTGCGTTCTGGAAGTCTTTTTTTTTTTTTCATTTTTTTTCGGTCCACCACCGGAAGTGTGAAATGGTGTGAGGTAGCAGTGTTCTCCCGGTGTGAAGTAGCAGTGTTCTCCCGGTGTGAAGTGCTTTCCTCCCACTCAGATTGCTGCTGTACATCCTTTTTCTTCATCATCAGTCATACTGGCTTTTCCAAAAGACCTTTTTTAGAGTTAGTATCTTGAGTTGTTGTTTTTTGGTCCTACTGTGAGTGATATGCTATGCTATCTAGATCTATATATAGATGTATACAAAGTCATTGTGACACCGTGGGACAGGTAGAGCTATTAGGCGGTTGTTTGATGTGTTGTCAATTATGCAGATGGAGTCAGCAGCAGCGACGGTTCCTTCGCGGCTTCTCACAGTCGGTCGTGATGTCTCTCTCTTCGTGTGCTCACACAGTATGTCTTGTGGGTTTGTTTTTTTATGCGGTCGTTGTGTAAACCAAACCACTGTGGGCCGCTACCCAAAAATGGGAAAACTAAGGAGGCAGACATTGACAGCTCTGTGCCTAAATATAAGCCCCTGGGTGCTGTTAGTCAGAGTGCATTTCAGTGCCTTTACATGCACAGTATCAGCTGAATATTGATAATAATGAATGGATAGCAAGAATAAGACTATTCAGAATAATATAATAAGGTAACGCCATGCGTTTTCAGACTGTGTGTGTGTGTGTGTGTGTGTGTGTGTGTGTGTGTGTGTGTGTGTGTGTGTGTGTGTGTGTGTGTGTGTGTGTGTGTGTGTGTGTGTGTGTGTGTGTGTGTGTGTGTGTGTGTGTGTGTGTGTGTGTGTGTGTGTGTGTGTGTGTGTGTGTGTGTGTGTGTGTGTGTGTGACCGTGGCGCAGATCTCTGACCTTTTGCTTCATGCACAGAAGGACAGAAGCAACACGCAGGTGCAATATGTCTGATGCATACGACCTCAGACGTCTTGTGAATTCGATATACTGTTTAAGGTGTCAACAACATCACTTTCCAGAGGGCACTCTGTATACGTCTGTGGCAAGTGATCTCGTCGCGTTGCGTCTCACTGAGTGCTGACGGTGACATTTAAGTCTGTGATCGCGTTGGAGGCGGGCGTGCCGAAACCATTGCTCCTGTTCTATAACTACACACTGTTTCTGTTCTGTAACTACACACTCTGTTTCTGTTCTGTACCTACACACTCTGTTTCTGTTCTGTAACTACACACTCTGTTTCTGTTCTGTAACTACACACTCTGTTTCTGTTCTGTACCTACACACTCTGTTTCTGTTCTGTACCTACACACTCTGTTTCTGTTCTGTAACTACACACTCTGTTTCTGTTCTGTAACTACACACTCTGTTTCTGTTATGTAACTACACACTGTTTCTATTCTGTAACTACACACTCTGTTTCTGTTCTGTACCTACACACTCTGTTTCTGTTCTGTAACTACACACTCTGTTTCTGTTCTGTAACTACACACTCTGTTTCTGTTCTGTACCTACACACTCTGTTTCTGTTCTGTACCTACACACTCTGTTTCTGTTCTGTAACTACACACTCTGTTTCTGTTCTGTAACTACACACTCTGTTTCTGTTCTGTACCTACACACTCTGTTTCTGTTCTGTACCTACACACTCTGTTTCTGTTCTGTAACTACACACTCTGTTTCTGTTCTGT
>CM051002.1:6296073-6316073 GCA_027704905.1 Muraenolepis orangiensis
CCTATTCCATTGACCTGTTGATTAGCTTCCATTGTTGTTGTTACATCCAAGCTACATCCAAATTCCATTCCAGTTCAGTTCAGTAGGCACACGGCCCAAGTCAACCCCAGTATGGGCCGGTGAGTGAGTCTCACCGCTCTGCCGATGGTGTTGCTTTGCAGATGGAGTCGGGTCTGCCTGCCTGCGTCCAGGTGTCCGTGGGGAACGAGTCCCAGCAGGTGCAGGTGCAGCAGCAGTACCAGCACCAGCAGCAGGTCATGGTGCCCGTCAGCCAGTCTGTGCAGGGCCCCATGCCCGTCTACTACAGTGTTATCACCCCCACACAGCAGACCAGCACAAGGTGGGTCCAGACAGTCCGCCCGCCTGTTTTTCCACAATGGTTATTATTTTTAGTTTTTTTCGGAATTTATTTAGTTAACAAGCGGGATACCTCACAAGTCCTCCTCATGGACCCAGTGGCCCACTTTCCAGTTCATACCATTTTTATTTCAGGGGGGGGGGGCGGCCAGCACAGTAGCACAGTAGCACAGTAGCTCAGTCTGTTAGGACTTGGCTTGGGAACCGGAAGGTCGCCGGTTCAAGTCCCCCGAAAACACCTGGGCACTTGAGCAAGGCAGCAGACATCCTACACTGCTCCCCCCGGCGCTGTATATATAAAATAACTGCCCACTGCTCCTCCTAATACTAGGTGTGTGTGTGTGTGTGTGTGTGTGTGTGTGTGTGTGTGTGTGTGTGTGTGTGTGTGTGTGTGTGTGTGTGGTGTGTGTGTGTGTGTGTGTGTGTGTGTGTGTGTGTGTGTGTGTGTGTGTGTGTGTGTGTGTGTGTGTGTGTGTGTGTGTGTGTGTGTGTGTGTGTGTGTGTGTGTGTGTGTGTGTGTGTGTGTGTGCACAAGTATGTGACCAATAAAGCGGATTCAATCCTCCAGATTTAGATACCAATCAACTCATTTAAACAACTCCATACTGGTGTGCTCCTAAATCAGATGCTTTTCACAAGCCAACAGCGCTCCAGAGTCCTGCGTTGTAAATAAATAATAACCAAGGGGCCTCTTATTTACAACAGTTACAAACACATGGGACATAAAATAGGCCTAGCCACGCCGAAGGATGTGGGGAGAACATTACAAGGGGTCTATATATATATGTATATATGTATATGTATATATATATATGTGTACGCCACATGTTCACCGAGGCGCCATCTATAACGGTACTCTCATTTAATGGCGTGAGGGGAAGCCCTGTCCGAATATCAATAAAGTAGGTTTTACTGTGGCAACCCCGTTCCCATCCACTTCAGCCACTTGTGAGGCCCCCCTTGTGGACGAAGACCCAGAGAGTGGCTCCTATGGGTTTCCATGAGGGCAGCGATCAATATTTACAACAATTGTACAATTTATTTATTTATATATATTTTCCAACAACATTCCTGACAACAATAGTTATAAAACGCTCTTTTCAGGCAAGGCCATTAGGGCCTTGAGCCATTCTATTAAAACGCAGCCGAGGCTGGAAAGTTTTTACGTTTGCCGACTGTTGATCTGTACTGTCTGTGTCTCTCTATATCTATCTATCTATCTCTCCTATCCATCTCCCCTCACCCCAGTCCATCAGTAGGCTACCTGCAGCCCCCCAGCACGGAGCAGTACCAGATCACACAGTCTCCGTCCCCATGCACCCCACAGCAGATCCAGCAGCAATATTCAGGTGAGTCTCCGTGGCAACAGAGGGTCCAGGGTGTGCAGTGGGTGGGTGACTCAAAGGGTCAAAATGACCCCTTTTTCAGCTTTTTTTGCGGGGACTTGATTTGCAAGCGCTCAGAGTTTTGTTACCTTCTCCTGCTGTCAGCTGTGCTCCACATGTGCCGCCATGAAGGAAAACCTTTTTATATTTATAGCAATGGTCTATTTAGAGTGGGGTAGTTGGAATATAAATATGTTTGTTCTTTTCTGAATAGAAACGAGACTAAATCAAAGGGTCTAGAATCTTAGCATGTTCCATTGTGTCGGTGTAGTTACTACTGTGGCTGGAAATGGCTGGTTGGCTGCATATGTGGGATATTTGACACACTCGGTCATTTATTTGAGCTGTGGTTTGATGTTGAACTTTGAACAGCCAATACGTAATGAGAAAGTTAACCTTTGGTCCGCTTGCCTGCCTACATCCAGCATGTCATAGCAAACAAACCGCTGTTATTGTTTTGGTGTGCTACTGCTGCTGACCACATGGGACCTTTCTACCTAAATAGGATGTCAGGCGCACTGTCAAATATTTATAGATATAATAGTTAAGTATTCATGTATTGTCTTTGAAGCCATGAAACGGTGTTCAAGCTCAATTTTTTGAATAACTCAAACATCCCCCTACTTTTTGCCACGTGTGGCGATGTGGTGGTCATTAAGTGTGTGTTTATCGGGAAACTGAAACGTTCTTTGGCTGTTGCTAGGTGTGTCACTTACAGCTTTGTGTGTCCGTGTGTCTGTGTGTCCGTGTGTTCGTTCCCTCAGGAGTGCCGGCCCCTGGTCCCGGGGTGATGGTCATGCAGCTCAGTGTCCCCAACGGACCGCAGCCTTCCCAGAATCCTCCTCTGGTCCAGTGGAACCCGTGCAAGTTCTACAGCATAGAGCAGAGGCCCGGCAAGCCAGGGGAGCTCTACAAACCTGAGAACTCTCAGCAGGTAACCACAACGTAAAGACCGCATCCATGGGCCGTTCATGGCTATCATCCCCCCCCCGACCCACAGAACACAGACCCCGGGCCAGGGTTTTAGTGTGTGTGAAATTACCTGCAGGGTTATTCCACTGTGTGTGTTGTAGTCTCCTAATTTCTTACACTAATCACGTATTCTTTATGTTATTATGTTTTTTTTTAAACATTTGTATACAAGAATGGGTGTTGGTTGGGTGTGTGGTCAACTCCGTCTGTCTAATAATCTGATCCCAGGAAAATATTATGGTTATCATCATCATTGTCCTCATCACCACCACCACCATCATCATCATCATTGTTTTTCTGGTCTCCTTCTGTACCCAGGCCAGCACCCAGCTGGCCAACAGCCCCCTGGCCTCCCCCACCCAGTCGCCCGCCCCCTCCCCCTCCGGCAGTGTGAACAGCGTCTGCCCCGGCCTGGGACCCCTGCCTCTCCTCTCTCAGTTCCCCCGGCCGGGAGGACCGGCACAAGGTACCGTAACCACAACACGGGGGGGGGGGGGGCAGGGAGCCCTTGTGAGGGGGAGCGGAAGAGGAGCATGTGTGGGCCACAGTCTTCCAAATGTCAAATATCAGGCCTTTAAAAAGTCTTTAACGTTTTAAGGACTTATTTTTTGGTGGTGGGGGGGGGGTCTCAAATCGTTTTTCGTGTTTCTGATCACGTTGAGTCATTGTTGTTGCACTGCTTGTTAATGTTAACCAGAGACGGGTCAGAATTGGTCAATTATAGACCCTTTGGTTGTAACGTCGTGACAGTGGTGGTCTTAAATTACACTTTAAGAGGTCTTAAAACGGTCTCTTAAAAAAGGGGTCTTAAATTTACCTTGTCGAAACCTGCAGATACCCTGTGTGTTAAGTGGTGCATTGTAAAACACCCTTCCCAAATAAAAATTGCATTTGACTTTCCCCAACAATGTACAATTCTTGCCCGGAATAGTTTGCATACGTGCAACGTTTCACTGGTTTTCATAATTGGCCTGTTAGGGCCAATCATGTAATCGGATTGCAATTGCGTGTACTGTGCAGTGGTGTTAGTGGTAACTAACTATGCTAACCGCAGCTCTGCTTACCGACTGCCACCGTGACCCTTTGCCCACTCTCTGCCTCAGTGCTGTGTCTACGTTGGCCATTCACTCATTCATTGCCTCACATGAGGTCTTTCCCCCCCTAACCCTGGCTTACCCTGGCTCACCTCATAACACCATACACCCACACAGAGACACACCCCCATTGGCCGGTCAAACGTAAACACCAGTTTCAGTTCAGACTAAACTAAACCCCAAGCCTTTCTTTTAGAGCACACCGATTGGCTCTTCCTGTGAAGTCCTCTTGTAAGATTTAGATTTAATGTTTTTAATGCTAAAATGGTGATAACATGATTATGATAACATAAATAAAACATTGGATTGAGGAAAAAGTGTATTCAAATGTTATCATTCATCCAGTTCATAATGCATACAAATCTAAAATAAAGTTCCCCAAAGCCTAATTATTGATTAATCTACTGAAGTTGTCCGTACTTCATGTGTTCATGTCTTCCGCTAGGTTACTCTGTGCAAGCATACTCATGTGCCGGAACTGTCTGCCATTGCCACTCACCATGCGTCTGTCTCTGTCTCGCTCTCTCCCCCCACCACCACCACCTGGCCACCGTGTTGTGGGTTACCCAGGTGATGGCCGCTACTCCCTGCTGGGTCAGCCCCTGCAGTACAGCCTCTGTCCTCCTCCGCTCATGCACGGACAGCCCTCCTACAACTCCCATCAGGTCAGTGTGTGTGTGTGTGTGTGTGTGTGTGTGTGTGTGTGTGTGTGTGTGTGTGTGTGGTGTGTGTGTGTGTGTGTGTGTGTGTGTGTGTGTGTGTGTGTGTGTGTGTGTGTGTGTGTGTGTGTGTGTGTGTGTGTGTGTGTGTGTGTGTGTGTGTGTGTGTGTGTGTGTGTGTGTGTGTGTATACCGCCATCTGCTGTCACAGTGCGTCATTACATGGTCTGAACGGTGTGCCACAACAACTGTCTCCGCCGCTGTGCTCCAGGGCCAAGGAGCCATGAAGCACGGAGCCAGAGGGAAGAAACAGACACTCAAGTCTCAGTCGACGGATCTGGGCACCGGCGACGTCGGTAGGATATGAGGATCTCCGTCAAATCAAATCTAATACACACACACACACACACACACACACACACACACACACACACACACACACACACACACACACACACACACACACACACACACACACACACACACACACACACACACACACACACACACACACACACACACACACACACACGTGTTTTGCTTGGGTTTTTCCCTCAAGAACAACTACATACGCATGGACAACTAAAAAACCTGTCCCAAAATACAGGTTGGGTGTTGATGATGAGGATGCCAATAGTCAAACGTTTTACAGTAACTGAGCAGATTCAGATTTGTCACGTCACATGTATAAGGTACAGTGTACCAGTGTGCACAAAGTTGCAGAATCGACCAGAAATATGAATTACAAAAAATGACAAAATGAAATATACTAAAATTCGAAAAGAATATACAAATGAATACATTTGCATAAGTGCAGATGCAAAAAACCCAGTCTTACTTGGAGACCGGTCTCTCTGAAATAAATTGTGTGGATTAGCAACTCTTATAAAATCACATTGGCTTGGCAGAGGGAAATATTGAATTGGTATTATTATTATTATTATTATTATTATTAGAATACAAACACATCTTGGCTCTTTTCCCCTCCCCCCCCCTCTTCTTCCACTATTCTATTTGCGTCCACTTACAGCATGTGCTCCGTTTCCAGTGGTCAGCCGCGTCCTGGAGGTCACCGACCTCCCCGAGGGGATCTCCCGGCCCGAGGCGGAGAAGCTGGTCAACCAGCTCTCCCTGTGCGGCGCCCGGATCCAGTGGCTCAAGGACCCCCAGGGGGGGGTCCGAGGAGGAGGCGGCCTAGGAGGCGGGCCCGGGGCGGGGGCGGCGGGCGACGTCGGCGGCCACCACTACCACCATCACCACCACCACCACCACGACCCGGCCCACCTGTACACGGTGGTGGCAGTGTTCCCCAGCACCATGGCGGCGCAGAGCGCCTCCTTCAAACTCAACAGCAGCGGTGGAGGCCTCTTCAAGCTGCGCGCCGCCAAAAAGAACTACGACCTGCGCATCCTGGAGCGGGCCAGCTCCCAGTGAGGAGGAGAAGGAGGTCAGGGTGAAGGGGAGGGGAGAGGAGAGCACACAGAGAGAGGGAGAGAGAGAGAGACTGAAAGAGGGACATTCATGGTGTGGCGATGGTGGCATGGGGTTGACAGGCAGGGGTTGTCTTCTCGCTCTTCTCGCTCTCTTCTCTGCCACTTTGAGGAAAAGTCTGTATATCTATATCTATAGATATATAATATGTATTTAAAGGCAGGAAAATGGGTGTGAATATTGAGGTGGCCGGTGTTTGTTTGCAAAGATGATTTTGTTTTTTTTGGTTTTGTTGTTTTTTTCTTTTTTTTTTTTCTTTTCTGTTCATCCTTATGGTTTAGTTTTAGTATTTCTATACCTGAAGAGCACACGAGACACGGGAGCATGTGTTTCACTGTTTGGGAAGGGGGGTGGGGGTGGGGGTGGGGAGGGTGTGGGGGGGAGGGAGAGGGAGAATGTGTGCTGCCATTATACAAATGCACAGCGTTCAGCATGCATTACAAATACACACAGTGCTCTGGTCACACAGCACTGGGGGGGGGGGGGGGGGAGAGCGGATCACACACACACACACACACACACACACACACAATGCAGGCAACAGGGTTTCCCGTAGCACATCAACAAGAACACGTTGGAAAAGTCAAACCTCAAATGTCACTCTCCTCCAAACGCCTCCCGTCCTCTTTCTGCCCAAACGCCCTGCTATCGCTCTTTCTCTCACACACACACACACACACACACACACACACACACACACACACACACACACACACACACACACACACACACACACACACCACACACACACACACACACACACACACACACACACACACACACACACACACACACACACACACACACACACACCGAAACAACCACTCCCGACCTTTCCAACTTTCTCCTGTCTGTGCTGTACCTCACGCTGGCGCCTCCCCCCAAACGCCCCCACTAACTCCTATTAATCTGTCATATTTATAACATTTCATACGCACAGTCTCTCTCTCTCTCTCTCTCTCTCTCTCTCTCTCTCTCTCTCTCTCTCTCTCTCTCTCTCTCTCTCTCTCTCTCTCTCTCTCTCTCTCTCTCTCTCTCTCTCTCTCTCTCTCTCTCTCTCTCTCTCTCTCTCTCTCTCTCTCTCTCTCTCTCTCTCTCTCTCTCTCTCTCTCTCTCTCTCTCTCTCTCTCTCTCTCTCTCTCGCGCCTTACTGCTGTTGTGGGTTTTCCGTAGTGCGCTGTTATTTCTCAACAAACAAAAAAAAAAAAAAGAGTATTGTTCATTTTCGGTTCGATATATTTATAAAAAGTGATGTAAGGAATAAAATAAATCTATATATTCAGTGATTATTATTATATTATTATTTATTATTATTTTGTTTTAGGCCTTCTTTAAGCCCCCCCCCCCCTTTCATCCTCCCCTGTACCCCTCTGACCCGTCCTCTCCTTCCTTCCTTCCCACATTCTCTCCATCCTTTGCTTCCTTATTTCTTCCCCTTTGCGTTTCTTTCTTTTTTTTTCATCCTCATCCCGCCCCCCCCTCCGCAACCCTCCCCCCCTCCCCTCCCCCCGCACCCTCCCCCTCCTCCCTTTCCCCCTCCGCAACCCTCCCCCCCTCCCTCCCCTTTCCCCCCCTCCCTCCCCTTTCCCCCTCCATTCAGTTAGCTTGTTTTGGATTTGTTTTGTTTTTTTGTTGACCGCTGTGCAGAACGTATCAGAAGTAGTAAGTTTATAAAGTGCACAATATTACATAATGTCTGCTGTACATTTAATTTAATCTTGTTCCCTTATTTTTTTTGGTTTTGTTTTTTGTTTTTGTTGGTTTTTAAAAATATAAAGTCGAGGAAAAATTTACAAAAAAAAAAACAAACGATAAAAGAAATCCAAAAACATTCCTTTGGTTTGTCGTGTGGTTCGTCTTCGTCTATTGAATCCCCCCCCCCCTGCGTAAAGAGGAGGCGGAGCTTAACGCAGTCATGCGGGGAGTGGGATTTTAGTTAACAAAGGTGGTGTTAAGAAAATGTTGTTTTTACTTTACTTTTCTCTTGGACACGGAGATGGAGGAGGAGAGTTATCCGTGGCTGACTGGGCCCCGTGTCGGTCCTCTCTCTCCTCTCTCTCTCTCTCCTCTCTCTCCTCTCTCTCTCTGATGAGGTCTCTTTATTGTTCCTGGCTGGTGCAACACAATGAGCTTGATGTCTTCAGCCATTCACCTCAGATTTCACCTGACATTGTTATAAATAACATTCTATAAATACACTATATAAACAATATATGTATTGTACAAATACACTACTAAACTACACATTTAGTATTTTTTTTTTGGCAGGGTTAAAATCAATAAAGATGCATGACTTTACTTAAACTTTAAACTTTACAGAAGTGTGCTACTGTATGTCTTGCTAGGGCAGTTATCACTCAAAAGTTCTCTTGGACCCGGCTTGACAGGAGTCTCCTATCTGTACACCTGGAGCCGTTTGTGTGGGAATAAGAGAAACGTCTAGTATTGTCTTTATGGCGGAACCAGAACCGGGCGTTGTCCGTTTAACCACATCTACCAAGAGGGGGGGGGGTGGGGGGTGGGCATGTTTGCTTTTAAAGTGCTCAGCTGTCCCAAGCAGTCACTCATGGAAACACACACACACACACCACTCCCAAACAAATCCATAGAATAGGCTCGACTGGGCTGGGGCTGCTTGTCATTCTCCCACCTGTTGGGGAGGCGCGGGGGGGGGGCAGTTTAGGGAAGGCAGCAATGTTAATGACAAACGGCACAGGGGAGATGATGGGGAAAACACTGGAAGGTCGTCGAAGGCAGTCGTCTACACGGGGCGCTATACCACCTGGCAGCACTTTCTGTGTGCAGCTCTGCGATCTCACACACACACACACAGACACGCACACCCCTCTCTGTCAGGTGTCCAGTGAGGAACTTCGTTGAACTCTTGAGGTGAGTTGATGTGGTCAGCGTGTGCGGGGTGTCGATGTGCACTAATTCAAGTGTTTATGTAAATATACAAGTTATTCCCTATATAATTATTCCCTACTAATGCCCTGTTGACCACTCCCTGTGGCTGATGCAGTCAACATAGACGCGTGATGCCTTAATATAACAATCAATGCAGTTTGATGGGAGAATATTTTTCAATATAGTATAACATAGGTTATATGATTGAGTAAATGACTGTTTTCTCTCCATGCCTTGGACTGTAGTACACATGCATCACGGTAGGAGGCAGGGCTGGTATGAAATGGGTAAAGATATGCAAGCGAGATAATCAGGATGTTTCACACAACAGTGATTCCCTTTATCTTAATATGCTTCTGTTGCAAATATATGCAGTTGTTGCTAACTAGGGTTTGGTTGTATTTTGAGTGGATGGAGTAGTTGTGTAGATGTAATGCAAGTGTGTGTGTGTATGTGTATATATATGTATGTGTGTGTGTGTATATATATGTATGTATGTGTGTGTGTGTGTGTGTGTGTATATATATATATATATATATATATATATATATATATATATATATATATATATATATATATATATATATATATATATATATATATATATACACACACACACACAGTACTTTCTTGCGATAGAAAATATTTTCTTTCCAGTTAATTTGCTTGTTAATGTACACATCACACTGATGTATTCATGCAATGGTCACAAACGGAGAGAATATGGAATGGAAACTAATGGAAGATGATAGTGAGGGAATTCCCCGCCCTCACCTCCTGACTAAACTCAAGTAGCAAAGTAATTCTTTTCATACGTCAACAAAGCAGTAGCTATGCTGTGGTTTGTGTGTGTCGGTTAGCATGTCAACACACACTGTGTGTGTGTGTGTGTGTGTGTGTGTGTGTGTTTACAGACCGTTATAAAGTCCCTGTACCTGTTGGAAGTCTGTTTGCCAGCTGAATACAATGGCTCACTACGACTCGTGAGTTAAATCCTGGCTATTCTTTTCACTTGGAGTGTGCTTGTGATGTTTCAAGATGCAAGGTTCAAAAACTTGTGGCAGTGCCATGCAGAAATTGTGCCAAAAAACCCCAATAGAAAAAAGTATAAAATAAACTGTGTATACAAATATATAAAAGTCAATGGTAAACAGTATTAGCGTTAAAGGGGTAATATTATCCTTTGTTGTTTCGACGACCAAGCGGGTTCATCTCTTCCACAGAAAGCATCTCTCCTGAACCGCCCATAAACTGCTTGTTTGTAGACATGCTTCATTTCCATGACTTGATGATGTCACCATGTCACACATTTTTCAGCTGTGCAGGACTCAGAGGGTGTGGCATTTCGGTCACGTTGCTGTTAAATGATTGACCAATCACAACAGATTGGGCCAGCTGAACCAATCACAGCAGACTGGGCTGGACTTTCGGGAAGGGGAGGGGGGGGCTTAAAGAGATGGGAGCTATAAAAGGAAGTGTTTCAGACAGTGTGAAAGAGGTGCTGCAGCAATGTACCTAATGAGAATACTGTAATGTTTTTATTACTTAATGTTAGGTTAACATTAAGGCATGTTAACCTCAAGGCAGAATAAACCACAAAATGGTCATAATATGACCCCCCCTTTAAAATAAAATAGTCCATTAAATAGACCGATGCAGTCCGTACATCTTGCTGTGTGGCGGCATGGGGGCGGCAGGAGCTCAGTCTGTTGGGACTTGGCTTGGGAACCGGAAAGTCGCTGGTTCAAGTCCCTGAAACACCTGGGCACTGCCGAGGTGCCCTTGAGCAAGGCACCCCCTAACACTGCTCCACATATGCTTGATGTAAAATAGCTGCCCCACTGCTCCTAATACTAGGATGGGTTAAATGCAGAGAAACACGTGTGTGTGTGTGTGTGTGTGTGTGTGTGTGTGTGTGTGTGTGTGTGTGTGTGTGTGTGTGTGTGTGTGTGTGTGTGTGTGTGTGTGTGTGTGTGTGTGTGTGTGTGTGTGTGTGTGTGTGTGTGTGTGTGTGTGTGTGTGTGTGTGTGTGACCAATAAAGAGGATTCAATCCTCCAGATTTAGATTTTAGATTGAGGTAACGGTGGTCTTCATTGCACATGGATGTACCTTTTGTGTCTGGGGTGCTTGGTGACAGATTGGATGACAAGGATTCCCTGGACTTCCATGACAACCCGCCGCCTCCGGACAACGTGGTGAGGGTGGACGACAACACGGTGAGAGCTCCGACGGCCAATCGGATCGCAGAACGTTGCTCACCTGGCTCACATGGCTACACGTCTGAAAAAAATAGGGTGTTAGAGAATATATTTGAATCTTTATTTTTTTTGAGATTTGTAACTTTCTGTAATTTTAGAAGAAATAAGTTAAAATTCCCCCCCGGAATTGCGATTGTTCTCCAATCGGCAAACAAACGAACGAAAAAACGACAAAAGAATCGATACAATCTATCTCTTCGACCTCACCAAAAAAACCATTACATCAATACCCAGCACCCAACACCTAAGTGTGTCCATAACTACCTACCTCTACCTATGGTTTACATGTTTATTGATAACATACCTGTAAATGTGTACGTTTTTACTGTACCTGTGCCGTATTTTTGAATCTTCAACTGTTGATAGAACTGATAGGCTCACTACCTGCTGTATATACATTTATAAATATTGATCCTGTTTTTCATAATTGTATACCCCTGATCACTACCTGTTAACTACTTACACTTACTTACCTGTATATATATATATATAACAACATATATATATGTATATACAGTATATATATACATATCATTATGCTCATATCCCACACATACTCTATAAGTAATCTTATAGCTGTTTTTATACCTAGTAGACTGTATTTTAGCAACTGTAAACTGAAAATGATATATTACCATGAACTTTACTGCAACATTTGCACTCTGGTTTAGATGCTAATGACAATACATTTTAACCTAATCTAATCTAATCTAATCTAACCCTTTTCCTTGACCCTTGTCCGTATCGATAGTGTGTAATTAGATAAGCCATAAGGCATGCTCACTGTTTCCCAGGTTACACAGTTTACCCTTCAAGAGACAATAGACACACACTGACTGATCCTCCTCTGATTCCATTCTGTGGATAATTTGAATATTTAGTTATTTAGTTAGTGGTTTGGGTGGTGGGCCCTCGCCAATGGAGCACTAAGGAGTTCAGGGTATGGGCGTTCTACAGTCCAGGTGCTATATGTGCTTCTGGGTAACACAGCACCCACCGGAGCTATATGAGCTATAGGAAGCCCTTGAGACGGAGGGTACAGCAATAATGTGTGAACTGTCCCCAGCATTAGAGAGCCATTGTAATGTAAATCCTCTGTGTGCCTAGCCCTCTGAACCCTGCCGTGTGTGTGTGTGTGTGTGTGTGTGTGTGTGTGTGTGTGTGTGTGTGTGTGGTGTGTGTGTGTGTGTGTGTGTGTGTGTGTGTGTGTGTGTGTGTGTGTGTGTGTGTGTGTGTGTGTGTGTGTGTGTGTGTGTGTGTGTGTGTGTGTGTGTGTGTGTGTGTTTGGGGTGGCTATAGCTACAGTATATTTAGGAGCAGTAATGCCAAGCTCTTGATTACATACTGTTGGGACTTCTGCCGGTCTCTGTTGAGTTATTTTTAAAGATGAAAGCTCCTTTCAATTCAACCCACCACCAGAGGTGGGTGTGTGTGTGTGTGAGAGAGTGTGCATGTGAGTGTCCGTTTGGTTGTGTGTGTGTGAGATGTGATGCAGGGTGTGATAGGGAATCGTGCATTCATCATATCTGTAATATGTTTCGATTGAGTCAAAGAGGTCTACAAACAGCATGGAGTGTGTGTATCGTGGTGGTGGTGTTGTTGTATGTATGTGATGCATAGGTGATGTGTGTGTGTGTGTGTGTGTGTTTGTGTGTATATGTGTCTTGATGACACAGGGATGGAGCCCTGTGGTGCTGTTGCTGTAATCCTCCTAGTCCTGGGCTCAGACCAGAAGGACAGACTCCATATGGGTCAGTTCCCATGGGGGGTCAGTATTAATAGCATCTTATTGGGTGTGTGTGTGTGTGTGTGTGTGTGGCGGGGGGGGGGGGAGGAGTCTCTCCTACTGTGTGTGTGTGTGTGTGTGTGTGTGTGTGTGTGTGTGTGTGTGTGTGTGTGTGTGTGTGTGGTGTGTGTGTGTGTGTGTGTGTGTGTGTGTGTGTGTGTGTGTGTGTGTGTGTGTGTGTGTGTGTGTGTGTGTGTGGTGCTACTACTAATAATAAGTGGATGTGGAAGTGCTGTTTAATTCTACGGTGTTCTAACAGCCAGTTGAAAAGTCTCAGATTGTATCATCTTTCATGTAGTAAAATAAAGGATAACGTATGTATAATCATACTGAACTTAATGGAATTAAGTTCAATGTTCGGCTTTGAAATCGACCACATTGTCAATATTGTCCCACATCCACATGTGGTATCTGTGTTTGTATGTATGTGTGTAGTTACTATACTCACCACTGGTTCCTATTACTCTTGTTGTCTCGGTAACATGTGTGAAGCTGTGTGCTATGTTTGTCTTCCCCTGGCCAACTGGAGGGGGGGGGGGGGGGGGGTGGTCTCATGGTGTCCTGGTGTCTTGCTGGGGAAGCTCTCCAGGGTTTCCTGGGGTGTGGTCTGACTTGGTGCTGCTTGGTGGCTGAATGAACACATCCTGGGATATACGACCACACGGAAATAAGAATGAGAAATAGAACTGTATAAATCTTAGAAGAGAAATACCAATAGTCTCGCAATAGAGCGCTTTGGCAGACCAAAACCAAAGCATAATACTCAAAAAGCCAAATGCTAGAGCTATATATTATATGTAAGTATTACTTCTATATAATAGAAGTAATACTATATATAGTATAGAGTTGCAAAGTTTACTAAGTATAGTATTGTTGTAGAACATGTATACTGTGAGTGAGTGAATGGGGAGGAAGCATTTCCATTGTACTCCAAATTGTTACACATGGCAAATAAAAAACTTCAACAATTCGAAATACTCCTATTGTAAAATACTAGAGCTAAATATAAATACCGATGGTATAGTATTGCATAGTTTAGTATAGCCATAGTATTGTTGTTAAAATTCATATTGCTGGAGGGAATGGGGAGGAAACATTTCCATTGTACTCAGTCACACATGGCAAATAAAAACATCTTGAATATTTAAACTATATATGATAATTAACATGAGGCATTTTGACCCAAGCCTCTTTAATTCATCGTACCATCCCAAATGAACTACACTCTATCCTCAATGCTCTACATTCATTCACTCACTCATTCATTCATTCATCAATTGTATTACATTTTTGTCAAAAGCGACTTACAATAGTGTGTTCAACATTCATTCATTCACTCATGCATTCATTCCCCCCCCCCCCCCCCCCCCCCCGGGACACACGGCTGACCCAGGTGTACTTTGTCTACGACGAAGAGGTGGAAGAGGAGAGCCGGGAGGACCCCGGCCCGCTGGAGCCCGTCAAACCCGTCAACGACAAGCCCCACAAGTTCAAGGACCACTACTGCAAGAAGCCCAAGTTCTGTGACGTCTGCGCCCGCATGATCGTCCGTGAGTCCTGCCTTCCTCCCCCTCTTACCGCCACGCGTCTCTCACTTTCCACACGGAGCTCGCCGGGCTGACCCGCCTTTCTCCCCCCCCCCTTGCAGTGAACAACAAGTTCGCCCTGCGCTGCAAGGACTGCAAGACCAACATCCACCACCAGTGCCAGTCCTACGTGGAGTTCCAACGATGTTACGGCAAAATCGTGAGCCCCTGAACACCGTTGTGTGTGTGTGTGTGTGTGTGTGTGTGTGTGTGTGTGTGTGTGTGTGTGTGTGTGTGTGTGTGTGTGTGTGTGTGTGTGTGTGTGTGTGTGTGTGTGTGTGTGTGTGTGTGTGTGTGTGTGTGTGTGTGTGTGTGTGTGTGTGTGTGTGTGTGTGTGAGATGCATGACAGACAGGGGTTGGTGGGTTTGACTTGGTAAAGCCGTATGACCGTATGTATATACGGTGTGTGTGTGTGATCTTCACAGTAGATCTTGATCCATGTTTGTCTGGTCCACAGCCCCCGGGCTTCCGGAGGGCCTACAGCTCCCCGCTTTACAGCAGCCAGCAGAACGCCACCGTCTCCCAGCTGCTGCCCTTCTGTGAGTCTGCCCTGCATGCAAGGGAGGGGGAGAGAGGGGGGACGACGACGACGACGAGGTCCCGGAGGGGGGAAACGCTTTCAGGCTTTCTGCTCCTCAATTTAGAAGTCAACAAAATGATAATATTCATATTGACGCAGTGCACATCGTGATTCCGAATCATCGGTCATCAAGTCAAATCAGTTGATTAATTTCTCTTGCATGTGTAACGGACGCCAGCAGGGGCCGCTGTGCAGTGACGTAAACCTCACTCCCTGCAACGCCTAAATAGACGTTGTAGCGCTGAAGCTAGGGGCCTCTGGGGTTTAGTTAGTAAGGAAGTCGCCTCTCATGCCAGAGGTCAGTTCCAAGCCCAGTGCCGGACACTGACTGTTACACATGTATTCAATGTGGGCGACTGGAAGTGACACATCACAAACAAGGTTGCACCTTGCACACCCCAACCACAATGTTGTAGTCCTTAATAATAATAATAATAATTCATTGCATTTATATAGCGCTTTTCAAGACACCCAAAGCGCTTTACATGGTGTGAGTGTGACTCTGTGTGCGATGGTAATGGATGCTTTTTGACAGAGCGCTTTTATCCAAGCGCTTAGTCAGCATCACATTCACCCATTCATACACACTTTCAACCACCGACGGTGGAGTCAGCCGGCAGGAGACAGCCAGCACGTCAGGAGCAGTTAGGGTTAGGGTGTCTTGCTCAAGGACACCTCGACAGGTTTTGCTAGGAGGAGCCGGGGGATCGAACCGGGGATCCAACCAACGAACCAACGACAAGACGACCGCTCTACCTCCTGAGCTGCTGCCGCCCCTTGTAGGGGGCTTAGTGCTCATCCAGGTACCGGATGGCCTGGGGTATAAGAGACTTGTGTTAAGTGTCTTCTAAATGTTGTCGTGCCTTGTGGGTGCGATAACCTTCTGCCGGAGCGTCACAGGGAGAACAGCAGTCTGTTAGTCCGTTAAAGAACAGTCCGTGTTAACCAACCAACCTGATCCGAGCCACGTCTCCCCCCCCCCCCCCCCCCACCGCTCTCAGCGCAGTCCAACCGCACAGACCCCGTGTTCGAGACGCTGCGCGTGGGGGTCACCATGGCCAACAAGGAGCGCAAGAAGGGATCAGACGACAAGAAGAACGTGAGTTCAAGATCCGACGATTTGATTTGCCGTTTGAACAACGAGAACAAAGCAACGCTTCACTCTCCATTCCCTCCCGCTGTATGACTTTATAGAACACAATACTATATACAATACTAAATAATAAATAAATAAAAATATATAAAAAATGATCATAAAAAAAACCAATAAAGTGACTGATGGATGATATGTGTATATATGTTATGTTATATTGTGCAAAAAAAACATTTTAAAAGCATTTTAAAGTGGCAGTAGTGCAGAACAGTGCAGTCACTGTCACTGTGTTCAGGCGTTCTAATGCTGCTGGATAGACCCAGAGAGAGAGAGACACACACACACACACACACACACACACACACACACACACACACACACACACACACACACACACACACACACACACACACACCACGCACACACACACACAAACACACAGTAAACATGGGTTCCCGGGAAAAAAAACAAAAACACAGAATCAATGTTTAATATGAATATATATCAAAGGGTATTTCCAGGAACGGCATTGTGGGAGAACAGCGGGACACACACACACACACACACACACACACACACACACACACACACCACACACACACACACACACACACACACACCACTGACATCACACAGGATGTTGTGGTTTCTCGTCCTGTGACGGATCCATTGACTGGTTTATGGTACAGGTGATGATGATGATGATGGAGGAAGAGGACTCACCGCCCAAAGGAGAGGAAAGAAGAGAAGGTTTGTGTTTTCCCTTATTTCTTTCTAACAGGTGATCGATTGATCGATTGATCGATTGATTGATTAAATGTTATTGATTTCTTGTCCCTCTTGTTCATTTGATACTCGCCAGCAATCCCAGAGGCAGACAAGAAGGGGGACAAGGTTGTTCCTGAGGACAAGGTCAGAGATAACACACCTGAGATGTCACCATGAAACACAGCTCAGAGTCCATGTGATGAACATCAGAACAATGGACCATATACAATTCATTAACAATATGACAAATATTAATCAAACGATACTAATAAACAGTGGAATGATACAATGAATTAAGAATACGGCAAATATGAATCAAACAATGTATTTATTTACAACTACTACTACTACTACTACTACTACTACTACTACAATACAACAGAAGTGTGTGTACATTGTGGCCATCAGATTATTACAAATGATATAAAGAACAGAATAATTGGATAAATCATTATGATGTCAAAGATAATAATAATGACCTAGCTTTAAAGGTTAGAACTACCCCTGAATGATCACGCTGTGATGCAGATCATTGCCAGTTGTTGATGAATTTCATTCATTAAAGCCATTTTGGAATATATGAAGGTATAGGAAGGTATGTGAAGGTAAAGGAAGGTATAGGAAGGTTTGTGAAGGTAAAGGAAGGTATGCGAAGGTATAGGAAGGTATGCGAAGGTATATGAAGGTTTGTGAAGGTATAGGAAGGTATGTGAAGGTAAAGGAAGGTATGCAAAGGTATAGGAAGGTTTGTGAAGGTATAGGAAGGTAGGTGAAGGTATAGGAAGATATGTGAAGCTATAGGATGGTATGTGAAGGTATAGGAAGGTATGTGAAGGTATAGGAATGTATGTGATGGTATATGAAGGTAAATTAAGGAATAGGAAGGTATGCGAAGGTATAGGAAGGTATGTGAAGGTATAGGAAGGTATGTGAAGGTATAGGAAGGTATGTGAAGGTAAAGGAAGGTATGCAAAGGTATAGGAAGGTATGCAAAGGTATAGGAAGGTATAGAAAAGTATATGAAGGTATATAAATGTATATGAAGGTTTAGGAAGGTATGTGAGGGTATATGAAGGTATGTGAAGTAGGGTTTCCGCTAGGATTTTTTCTTGCCGGTCAAGTGTCCGGACAGATTTTATTTTACCGGACAAATTCGAAACTTACCGGTCATGTTTCAAAAACAGTCTATATTACAAACGCAACTATAATGTACACCTAGATTGACGAAATAATGACAAAGACCTCAAATAAATTAGACTATTTAATGAACAACAAAACGAACAAGAACGATTGACAAACTGAGCGCAAAAATCTAGGCTATTTCAAAACACCTGTAACATCTGTAGTCCGTTTTAACATCGGCTACATGGCATCAAATTTACCCTGTAGGCTACCAGGCAACTTTTTGCTTTCTCCTTAATTTCATTGTGGCAAAGTCCTCTGCTGCCAAGCTGAAATCAAAGGTGTCTAATGTGTCTTTGCAGCTTGCAATACGCATAAGTCGCATCACTCTCTCCTCCTCCAGACGACTCCGCAGTGATGTTTTCAAACGATTCTGCAGGGAGAAGCCCCTCTCTGCTGGTCGCTTGACACGGGCACAACACAGGCGATTCGGGGGGGAGGGGGCAGTAATAAAGCTGTCAAAACTCAAATGTCCAGGATCTAAGTTTTGGATGAGCATTATTACTGGACATTTTGACCGGCAGGTTTTTTAATTACCGTTTTTTTTTTAATCATTTTTACCCGCTAAAAACCGGTAAATACCGGCTCACGGAAACCCTGATGTGAAGGTATATAAAGGTATATGAACGTATGTGAAGGTATAGGAATGTATGTGAAGGTATATGAAGGTATAGGAAGGTATATGAAGGTATAGGAAGGTATAGGAGGGTATATGAGGTATGAAGGTATAGGAAGGTATGCGAAGGAAATAGGAAGGTATAGGAAGGTATATAAAGGTATGGGAAGGTATAGGAGGGTATATGAAGGTATATAAAGGTATATAAAGGTATATGAAGGTATGTAAAGGTATATGAAGGTAAAGGAAGGTATATGGAGGTAAAATAAGGTATATGAAGGTATACTGGGTGTAATGAAGTGTGTATAATATATGTCCACAGAGTAAGAAGCTCCAGCCAGGGAAGATGGGAGTGTTCGGCCAGTCCCACTACTACCTGGCTCTCTACCGCTTCAAGGCCATTGAGAAGGATGACCTGGACCTACAGTAAGAACTCTCACTCCACCCCGCCTGTCTAACCGTCTGTCTGTCTGCCCGTCTGCCCGTCTGTCTGTCTGCCCTTCTGTCTGTCTGTCTGCCATTCTGTCTGTCTGCCCTTCTGTCTGTCTGTCTGTCTGTCTGTCTGTCTCCCCGTCTGTCTGTCTGTCTGTCTGTCTGCCATTCTGTCTGTCTGCCCTTCTGTCTGTCTGCCGTCTGTCTGTCTGTCTGTCTGTCTGTCTGTCTGTCTGTCTGTCTGTCTGTCTGTCTGTCTGTCTGTCTGTCTGTCCGTCTGTCTGCCCTTCTGTCTGCCCATCTGTCTGTCTGTCTGTCTGCCCTTCTATCTGTCTGTCTGTCTGTGGTAATGTTTTCAACCTGTTTGTTTGCCTGTTGGCAAGATAACTCCTCATACAAGTTATGTACTTGGTGGTTAGATTACTTATGGGCCAAGGAACAGTTGATTCAATTTTGGCACAGATCCAGGATCGGGATCCAGGGGACTTTTTGGTGTGGGGGAGGTATGTGCTCCACTAGTTGTTCCTCTTCTTTCCCAGTCAAGTCAAGTAAATTGTATTTGTGTAGCCCTTAATCCCAGTTACAGTCTCAAAGGGCTTCACATGCCAAGAAAAAACTCCCTTTATAATGGAGGAAGAAATCTTGAGAAGGAACGCAGAGTGGAAGGGGATCCCTACTTCCAGGGATGGTTCAGGAGTGACATGGGTGCCATAAGTGACTTATAGTAATGTACATAGTAAATTACAAAGAAAATAATATACATATAATATACACAATATACAAATATTAAAATGAGAATATCATTTGTGTGGTGCTGGCCGGTATCCTTCAG
>CM051002.1:6331158-6358658 GCA_027704905.1 Muraenolepis orangiensis
TTATTACAGACTGTAGAACAGATTTACATCAAGTCTCCTAAGCCAGTACATCTCAATGGACTCATTCAGTAAGTTCATTGGGTGGTAAACTTTTTAATATATATATATAAATATATATAAGTGATGCTTTTATCAGCTTTGTGGTGTGATAAAATGTACATATATCATATAATCACAGTACAAAGCTGACATAAGCGTCAACTCCCTCCACGTGACGTTATCCAACGAACCACGTGACGTATTAACAAAGTCTCAGTAAAGGTCCCCGTGGTGACGCTCCTTCATGTGGGGGGTCGTCGTGCCCACCTCTCCGTCTCTCTCGGAGGGACACACACACACACACACACACACACACACACACACACACACACACACACACACACACACACACACACACACACACACACACACACACACACACACACACACACACACACCAGGGCGGCAGTATAGATCAGGAGGTAGAGCGGTCGCCTCACAAGCTGCTGGTTCGCTCTCCGCCTCCTTTTATCAAATCCAACCTGTGGAGGTGTCCCTGAGCAAGACCCCCTAACCCTGACCGCTCCTGACCTGCTGGCTGTCTCCTTGATGGCTGACTCCGCCGTCTGTGGATGAATGGGTGGATGAATGGGTGAATGTGAGCCATGACTTGTAAAGCGCTTAGAGTGGCCGCACTGGTTAGAAAAGCGCTCTATAAATGCAGTCCGTTTACCATTTACCGAGGGAGAAGGGAGACGGAGGAGAAGAGACCTAGGAAGGACTACAAGTGTGTGTGTGTGTGTGTGTGTGTGTGTGTGTGTGTGTGTGTGTGTATGTGTGTGTGTGTGTGTGTGTGTGTGTGTGTGTGTGTGTGTTTGTGTGTGTGTGTTTTTATTGCCCGTTCTGGTACGAGGCGTCTGCGTTGTCATCCACGCACACACAAAATGCACATTTTATGCAAATGACTTCCCATTGATATTGTAGCGTGTGTAGAGTGTTAATAGTCATTTAGTTACTTGACAGTTTAGTACAGTTGTACAGTTTATTTAGGCACTGCTGTTGGGGCGAGAGACCGCCCCTTCCGTGTGTGTGTGTGTGTGTGTGTGTGTGTGTGTGTGTGTGTGTGTGTGTGTGTGTGTGTGTGTGTGTGTGTGGTTGTGGTTGTGGTTCTGGACAACAGTGGGGAATAAAGACAGCGTTCGTACCTTGGAGTGATCTGTGATCTTTAATAGCGGCGATTGTAAATGTTATAGATTATTAAAATACAAATTCATATGTTGTAAATAGATAAATGCATGAAATAAACAAATAACATGAAAAACAATTAAACTATTTCTTTAAATTGATTCAAATTTATTTGATTTATTATTACATTACATACTATTTACAATTCTTTCCAAAAGGGTAAACAGACGTTGTGTCTTCCTCTGCTCTGCCTCTGGCTGTAATCTCATGTCCTCCCTCATCAGCTCTATGACTCTTCATCTCTCCCTCTCTTCCTTCCTGCTGGCTCTGGCTCCTTTCCTCCTCCTGCTGGTCACCCACTGCTGAACTTGGCCCTGGTGTGTCCTCAGGGATGGAGGCAACCAGGACAGGGGGTGCAATGGAATGGCTCTGTCCCAACACCTCATCCATGAGGACAAACCACGGCCAAGTTGCAGCAGCGTGTTTCCCACTCACACCTTCTCCTGACCCTGGACATGTGCAATCCTAAGGCAGAGGAAATCACTCATGGCAGTTAACAACATCAGCAAAAGTGCTTTTATTAACTTTCATGATTAAAACAAACAAATATCATTTCACTTTACATGGCCTGCATGGGCTTTACAAACGCCAGCAGGTCCATTCTTTCCAGAATTGTCCTAATCACAAAAGGGAAGCACTTATCGATCAAGTCAATACAGGGATGGAAACTGAGAAGATTGGAGAAGGAGACACAGCAGGAGAAATGGATTATTGTTGCCTTTCCTCCAGGCCACTCGCTGAGAACTTAGCCCCAGTGAACAGGGCGTCACTTTCCCCCCTTTGTCTAATGAACTTGGTGGTAAGTTCCTTGCTCCCTAAAACAAACAAAATGTTAAAAGTTAGTTTTTCTTCACATCACATCACCAAGCAAAAGCAGCTTTAGTAGCACAATATGAGTTAGCCGTGTGTAACTGTACTGGACTTGTGATATAAAGTGATATTGAAGTGTCTGAAAACAAAGAAAGGCTCACAACCTTTTCTAAATGTTTTCATCTCGGTCCATTTATGTCCGTATTACGAAGTATTATGAAGTATAGATTATCTATTAAATCAACACAAACTCGGCAAGATATAAGGCAACCTCTGAAAGTTTGAAAATAACATTACGGCCTGTAGAAACATGTTGACTCAGGGCAGTAAAGTATTCCAACTATTACTATTTAACTATTTTTTAGCCAGGCTCAAATTCCCTACTGGTTGGTGCGAAATGCATTCTGGGATATTCTGGGCCAGAAGGCTGCAGAAGTCTGCATCGATGACACTTCAATTTGGGGAAATGAAGGCTGCATTTGAAGGCTGCATTTGAAGGAGCCTACGGAATGGGACAGCCTCGTCACGGCTGCTGTGACGTAAGCGGCCTTCAAATGAGGCCTAAAAGGATGCAGACCCTGAAATGGAACACGGCCAGAGAGAGAGAGAGAGAGCCTGGGTTCCATTAAAAACACAACCTGGGTTCCATTAAAACACCACCTGGGTTCCATTAAAACACCACCTGGGTTCCATTAAAAACACAACCTGGGTTCCATTAAAACACCACCTGGGTTCCATTAAAACACCACCTGGGTTCCATTAAAACACCACATGTGTTCCCTTAAAAACACCACCTGGGTTCCCAAAAACACCACCTGGGTTCCCTTAAAAACACCACATGTGTTCCCAAAAACACCACCTGGGTTCCCTTAAAACACCACATGTGTTCCCTTAAAAACACCACCTGGGTTCCCAAAACCCCAACCTGGGTTCCCTTAAAAACACCACCTGGGTTCCCAAAACCCCCACCTGGGTTCCCTTAAAAACACCACCTGGGTTCCCAAAAACCCCACCTGTGTTCCAAAAAAGACCACTTGGCTTCCCAAAAACACCACCTGGGTTCCCAAAAACTACTGGGTTCCAAAACCTCCCACCTGGGTCCCTTAAAAACACCACCCATGTTCCCAAAAACACCACCTTGGTTCCCAAAAACCCCACCTGTTTTCCCAAAAAGACCACCTGGGTTCCAAATACACCACCTTAGTTCCTAAAAACACCACCTGGGTTCCCAAAAAAACACCACCTATATTCCCAAAAAACACTACCTGGGTTTCCTTAAAAACACCACCTGGGTTCCCCAAAACACCACCTGGGTTGCCAAAAAAACACCACCTGTGTTCACAAAACCCAAACCTGTGTTCCCAAAAACACCACCTGTGTTCCAAAAAACACCACCTTTGTTCCAAAAACACCACCCGGGTTCCCAAGACCCCCACCTGTGATCCCAATAACACCACCTAGGTTCCCAAAAACACCACCTGGGTTCCCTTAAAAACACCACCTGGGTTCCCAAAACCCCCACCTGGGTTCCCAAAACCCCCACCTGTGTTCCCAAAAACACCACCTTTGTTCTCAAAAACACCACCCTGGTTCCCAAAACCCCCACCTGTGATCCCAAAAACACCATCTAGGTTCCCTTTAAAACACCACCTGGGTTCCCTTAAAAACACCATATGTGTTCCCAAAAACACCACCTGGGTTCCAAATACACCACCTTAGTTCCTAAAAACACCACCTGGGTTCCCAAAAACCCCACCTTTGTTCTCAAAAACACCACCCGGGTTCCCAAAACCCCCACCTGTGATCCCAAAAACACCATCTAGGTTCCCTTTAAAACACCACCTGGGTTCCCTTAAAAACACCATATGTGTTCCCAAAAACACCACCTGGGTTCCAAATACACCACCTTAGTTCCTAAAAACACCACCTGGGTTCCCAAAAACCCCACCTTTGTTCTCAAAAACACCACCCGGGTTCCCAAAACCCCCACCTGTGATCCCAAAAACACCACCTGGGTTCCCTTAAAAACACCACTTGTTTTTCCAAAAACACCACCTGTGTTCCCAAAAACACCACCTGGGTTCCCAAAAAAACACCACCTATATTCCCAAAAAACACTACCTGGGTTCCATTAAAAACACCACCTGTGTTTTCAAAAACACCACCTGTGTTCCCAAAACCCCTACCTGGGTTCTAAGGGGTACAGGACCTTAAATAGTGAATCCACGGTCTGGTCTTCATATGTAACATCAGGTGAGAGGTAGAGGGGGAACCCAGCAGGAGGTTCTATGGTTAAGGGGTACAGGACCTTAAACGTTTGGGAACCACTGTAGTAGCTCATACACACACAGGATTAACATGAGGAGGTGGTGGTGCTGCTGCTGCTGGGAACAGAATGCAGAACCAACGTTGTGTGTGTTCCTCTCTGATTGTAATCTTAGTTCTCTCTAATCTCTAATCTAAGAAACAGAGAGAGAGAGAGAGAGAGAGAGAGAGAGAGAGAGAGAGAGAGAGAGAGAGAGAGAGAGAGAGAGAGAGAGAGAGAGAGAGAGATAGAGAGAGACATACAGTAAAAGAGACAGACAGACAGACAGACGCTACACAAGCCTTGCCATCTCTTCCTTCTTTACCAGCGTGTTACGACCTGTACGACCGTCTCTAACACCTGCGCTTTGTCAGCAAACTGCTGAGCGCCAAGTGATTCAGACTCCGCTGCAGGGGTAGCGTCAGGTGAGCTGGAGCCGACAACCTGGGCAAGACCCAACCAGATGTCCCTCCGAGAGAGAGAGAGAGAGAGAGAGGAGAGAGAGAGGAGAGAGAGAGAGAGAGAGAGAGAGGAGAGAGAGAGAGAGAGAGAGAGATAGCGATTTGATTTTAGAAAAAAATATATTCTTGAGTAACTTTTATTCTTCTACGTTTTGGACCAGTCAACATGAACACGGTTCAACGACACACATAAGCAGTGACGTCAACAACGTTAACAGTGTCACTAACAGTGTGTGTATGTGTGTGTGTGTGTGTGTGTATGTGTGTGTGTGTGTGTGTGTGTGTGTGTGTGGGGACCCCCTCCGAGAGAGACGGAGAGGTGGGCACGACGACCCCCCACATGAAGGAGCGTCACCACGGGGACCTTTACTTTGTTAATACGTCACGTGGTTCGTTGGATAACGTCACGTGGAGGGAGTTGACGCTTATGTCAGCTTTGTACTGTGATTAAATGATATATGTACATTTTATCACACCACAAAGCTGATAAAAGCATCACTTATATATATATATTTATTTATATATATATATATATACATACAGTATATATATTTATTTATATATATATAGATATATATTAAAAAGTATACCACCCAATGAACTTACTGAATGAGTCCATTGAGATGTACTGGCTTAGGAGACTTGATGTAAATCTGTTCTACAGTCTGTAATAAACCAGTCGATGGAGTGAATGGGAAATCTCCTCCTCTGCTTGTTTTGTTGTTGATCAGATTCAAGTCTGCACCGTTTGGAGGAAAAGTGCGACCCCAGGTGGTCAAAGTAGATCATTGTTTTACCTCTTCTCTATGAAACAAGTAGCAAGTCTCAAACCGTGAAACAAGTAGGAGCCTCACAAACAAACTAAACACTATGGCCGTGTTCCATTTCAGGGTCTGCAGCCTTAAGGCTGCATCCTTCGGCTGCATCCGAAGGCTGCAGTCTTAAGGCTGCTTCTGAAGGCTGCTTCAAAAACTTGTTAAATGGGACGGTCTAGCCTACGGAGTACTTCCTGATTGCGTCACCAGCTGCGTCACGAAGCGCCACGCCCACCGTCGTCGCGCGCTGACCAGAGCCGCGGAGATAGTCCAACTAGAAGCTTCTTTTTGAGAGTTTAATAATACGAGGAAAATCAATTGCGTGTTAAAAATGGATGATTTGTATTCAGTTTTCTTTTTAACTAATGAACTTAAGGAGCTGGAGTTTCACCGCCGGCGTCGACGTTTGATGTTATTTCGGCTAAGAGAGAACTATGGGTAAATAAAGATTGGTTAATATTGGTGAAGTTATAATTCCTATTAATATATATATATATATATGTGTGTATATATATATATATATATATATATATCCATCCATCTTCTCCCGCTTATCCGAAATCGGGTCGCGGAGGTAGCAGCTTCAGCATATTAATAGGAATTATAACTTCACCAATATTAACCAATCTTTATTGTTATATATATATATATATATACATATATATATATATATATACACACACATATATATATATATATATATATGTGTGTGTGTATATATATGTGTATATATATATATATGTGTATATATATGTGTATATGTATATATATATGTATATGTATATGTATATATATATGTATGTATATATATATATATGTGTATATATATGTATATATGTATATATGTATGTATGTATATATGTATATATGTATGTATATATATATGTATGTATATATGTATATATGTATGTATATATGTATATACACACTGGCGGCCTGGAGACCAGCTGGCCCGCGCCAGCGCTTCCCATATGCGGCGCCCGACATCTCCGAAATCGCCGTAGCATATTTCTAAACAGGCTTTATTTGGATAAACTGAAAAAATATGTATAATCTACATAGGTATATTGTCGCGTAATAAAATAATAAAACTTAATAAAGTGACTGAATTACAGTGCTACAGCGAGATCTAAAACAGCTTTTAGCCGGGCTCAAATTCTGTCCTGAAATTGAACACGGCCCACAATTCTGTTCGGTTGGTGCGAAATGCATTCTGGGATATTCTGGCACCGAAGGCTGCAGAAGTCTGCATCGATGCACACTTCAATTTCGGGAAATTAAGGCTGCATTTGAAGGCTGCATTTGAAGGAGCCGACGGAATGGGACAGCCTTGTCGCGGCTGCTGTGACGTATGCAGCCTTCAAATGCAGCCTTTTAGGCTGCAGACCCTGAAATGGAACACGGCCAATATCATGAACTGGCCCCGAACAAAAGAAGACGCCGCCTATTTAAACACAAGGAACATAACAGGTGGAAACAATGAGGTCCCAGGCAGCCAATCAGAGGGCAGGAAAACATGAGGGGGAAGATCACGGTGATGCGCTGCAGCTGAGAACTAACAAGGGGGCGTGGCTACCTGGACGAGGGCTGGGGAAACCAAGGTGACATGACTGAGGGACGTGATAAGGGGGCGTGGCTACCTGGACGAGGGCTGGGGGAACCAAGGTGACATGACTGAGGGACGTGATAAGGGGGGGTGGCTAACCGGACGAGGGCTGGGAACACGGGGAGGCAGAACTGCCAATCCTGACATGTAAGGGTATTTTAAAACATGGTCAGGGACAATATCGTAAGCTAAATATAACCAAGGATGACACGATGTTCCTCAGGGAGATGTTAATCAAAATGCTCACACCATACTACAAACATATAAAATAACTTGGATCATGGGACCACAAATAGCAACATTAACATTGAATTGGAGTTCTGGCCCTGGTGTATGTGTATGTGTGTGTGTGTGTGTGTATGTGTGTGTGTGTGTGTGTGTGTGTGTGTGTGTGTGTGTGTGTGTGTGTGTGTGTGTGTGTGTGTGTGTGCGCCTATAGATCTCAAGATGTCACACAATCCAAACGGCGCAGCGACTTCCAGGACGAGAGAGAGGAGAAGTTGTAAAGGAGCTGAAAGACAGCGACATGTTGAACCTCACCGAGCTGATGGGACGAGGAGGAGGAGGAGAAGGACCAGGACTTGCTTTACATTGTCCCGCCAGCAGCCCATCCGGAGACACACACACACACACACACACACACACTGTGGTGGAAATTTACGTGAATAAGAAGGCAAATTATCAATCAATAAGAACTGTCACGCATGAACTCAATTAAGTTTGAAGATTTATCAAGCAAGCAGAAACACAATGAACATATCCAAATAGACAAGTAGACAAGTAGTCAAGTGGTCAAGTAGTCAAGTAGTCAAGTAGCAAAACAGACATATAGACAGACAGTCAGACAAACAGACAGACAGACAGACAGACAAAGCTTTGTCGGGAGCCCCGAATCCTATGAGGTGAGGATAGGGAAGTCCGCCGCAATGCTGGCAACACTCAGTATTTATCCCTCCTTAGGACTGCCCCTAAGATACTGTCTTTCACCCCAATGATGCAAGTCTTGACCACCTGGCTCCACCAGCCCCATCCCCAGCACGGGAACGGAGGAACTCTCGTGCAGGCAGAGGAAGCCAGAGGTGTTGGACCAGGAGCGGCCAAGCCTTTGATCCAGCTCAATAGTTGTATGCCAACCCCCCTCAACAGCTGTAGACTGTAATAGCCACTGTCCCCCGCTGTGAGATAAACATTACAGTTGGTCAAGCAGGATGAGGATAAGGATAAGGATAAGAACCCCTCAGGACAATAGGACAAAAGGGTGATAGGGAGAATTACATAGGGGGGTCACAAGGTCAAAGAAACAGAGAGTGATAGAAGGGACAACATATGATTTTTCCATTACATTTCCTCCCTTTTGATTATTATCATCATAATTATCACAACAATCTTAAATGGAAAAACCTTCATTGATGATTTGAATGATTCATAACAATTTAATACATTTGCATAGCCAGGCATCAACTGTGCATCACAGTAAAATAATTAGTTACAAATAAAGTTCATCCCATCCATTTAGGGGAAGGAAAAAAACAGAACACATATTCAATCCATTAAACACATTTCATATGCGGTAGGGGATTCAGTTTGGCACACACCAGTGAGGTCCCCATCTTAGTGAATAGCAATGCCTCCTCTTACCCCACCTTCATGATCACGGTTCTGCGACTTGGGACCTTAGGGGGAACTTCCCCCCACCGTCCCTCCTCAATGATCATAGATTAGGGGAAAGGTTCAGGATCCCTATTCATTCAGATGTGCCAAGTTAACGTCCACGAATGGTGGAGTCCAGTCGTCGCTATCAGCATTCCACTTCATGAGGACGTGTGCCTCCCTTTTGTTTATGGCCTTATCTACCAGATTCCGCATGCAGGGAATCCCACACATTGAACATATGCAAAGTAACACCAAGAGTCCCCCTACCCAAATACCTATCATTACTAGCCAGTGTTTCCAAGACGAAAGTATGCCCCGTAGCCAGTCATCGTCTGCAGCGATATTGTCCTCGCTCATGGCGTCGCGAAGGGCTGTCAGGTTCTGCATTGCTTGGTCTATCTCCTTGCCATCCGCATCGTTGTCTGGAATATATGTGCAACATGATGAACCCACAACACCACAAACCCCTCCTGAAGACGCTGTCAGCTGGTCCAAGACCATTCTATTTTGCATTACAACCAACCGTAAGCTAGTTAGTTCCTCCTTGATCGCCCCAACGGAGGCTAGTGTGCTGTTAACAAACGATTGAAGTCGATAGTTAGTTGTCTCTGTCATAAGAAGAAGCTTACCCACGCCTAGTTGTGGAAATAGTGCAAGACCGAAAATGTTGTGCGGTGGTCTATATTTTGAAATCGTTGGGGACGTCGGTTCCCCACATTCCATCATGCTTTTTAAAATATACCGCTCGCTTTTCTCGCCAAACTTTTGATATCGGGGTTGCCGTAATAATGTATGTCTGGTCTGTAATTGATATTGGTGCGCAAAGACCAGACCAGTCGTTCGGGAGGCTGTGATAGACCCTAGATCCACACAGCCACCACAGACCCTCTACGACCCTGGTTCCTCGTGGGCCTGGTACCATTAACGCACACTGAGAACTGCTGGTGCCTGGGGGTATCGGTATTGCCATGCGTGTATCGTACTCGCTTGACGCCATCTGTGTTGTCGTGCCTTTAAACGTGCAAAAGGAAACTAGGATGCGTCTCCTGTGGGGCCACATGTACGGTTAAATTTGTGCAGTCTGAGTCTATGTTATTTAGCGATATTATCGGGTCAAACTTGCAAAATCATTCCTCGGTAACGCTGTCCCCATCATCATTAGACACCCGGCCACACTGTGAGTCATCTTCCTAGACATGATTGGGGGTGCATGAGATGACGTTGGCATTGTGGAACAGACATTACAATTCGATTTACCAGTTGATCTCGTATTTTTATCATTTCTCCACCACATATTGGCGGCGTACGTGTGGATCAGGATGATATATGTTATGTGTGTTAGGACGACGTGCTCTCGTAAGTCAGGTCGTCTGTTCTAGGGAGGTTTTGTCTCCCACCCTAGGATATGACCTACAATAACAATGGTTAGCACAGTTCCAATATGTATGTGTACCGTGTATATAGTTAGAGCCACATTCATCATCTAGTGTATTGAGCTACTTCTCTTCCTGGCTTAGAGGCCTGTGGTCTCCTGCTGGTGATGGTGAACATTTGCAGTGGTACTCGTGAACCCACGTGGCTCGTCCCTCCACCTTCACTGCCGCATGAGTAATGAGGATTTGGAATGGTCCAAACCACACCCCCTCCCTTTCGGTAGAACCACCCTTTGTTCAGTGGTTCTTCTCATTAGCATCCGCCTATTGTTGGACCCCCTGTAGGGAGAGAGGAGGTACTTCCAGTGGAGTGTGCACGTTAGTACTATGCATTTCCTGCCTTAATGCTGCCGCTTTTGCAGCTCTGTCTACTCTATCATTTCCTTTAGACACATCATCTTGATTCCTCACATGAACTTCACTTTTTACAGCTGCCAGTGGCCTAGGAAATAGCAAAGCGTCCAAGAAAAACCACAATCTGTTTGTGATGAAAAAAATTGTTCGTTACACAGTATTCATTACACTTTGACCTTCTTTATGGTAATCATTATTACTCCAAAAATGTGTGTGAGAAAAATTTGTGAGTAATTTGAGATGTCCTTTGAATATATTGGTGTAGGGCAGTCTTCCTCCCTCCTCTTGACACATGGTCCCTCCCATGTGTCAACTTATCATAATACAGAAACTACCATGCTGGGAGGCAAAGCCTCCTGTCTAGGGCCATTCACACCCCCTCCTTTATCTCACACCCGTATAAACCATGAATGGGACATCATTACAACATGTGTTGAGTCGATACTACCTTCAAGTTTGTGATGATAGAATTGTCTATGTAACTGACACAACGGCTACCGCTTGACCGTCTGAACTCAGTTTTTCTGCTGAGATGTCGAATCTAGGAATGACAAAAACAAAAACAAACCAAAATAATACAAAACAAACAAAACATGTGCTCATATTTTGTGAGTTATCCCTTGAAGAAAACACAAGAGGAGCTTTATCTTGTGCATCAAGAAACCAGTCAGCCTGCCTCTCGTCAGACACCAAGGAGAAGCTAGAGATCACTACAAGGGGAGGAAAGGACGGGGGAAGGGAATCTTCACTTGACAACTCAAGTCAAGTCAAGTTTATTGTCACTTCACAGTTTACAGTTTAGTATAAAGCAGTGATGTGAAATTCTTGTGTGCAATACCCGACGACAGACAGCAGTTATAGAATAAGATAAAATAAAAATAGATAAAAATAGAATAAAAAATAGAATAAAAAATAGAATAAGGAATATAAAATAAAAATAAAAAATGCAATTTATAAAATGCAAAAATCAGCACAGAAAAGAGCAATATATATATATAAATCAATGTAATAAAATATACATTGTTATATGTTATACGCCCTTGTTCAGCAGCCTGATGGCCTGACTGTGGAAGCTATCTCTAAGCCTATTTGTACGACACTTGATACTGCGGTATCGCCTGCCTGACGGTAATAGTGAGTAAAGTTCGTGGCTGGGGTGGGCAATGTCTTTTATAATTCTTTTGGCCTTGGCCACGCACCGCTGGTTGTAAATGTCCAGGAGGGAGGGGAGCTCACCTCCAACGATATACTGGGCCGTCCGCACCACCCTTTGAAGCGCTCTGCGCTCGAGTGCCGTGCAGTTCCCGTACCAGGCGGTGATACACCCTGTCAGAACACTCTCGATGGTGCCGTTGTAGAATGTTCTCAGGATGCGGGGGCCCATGCTGAATTTCTTCAGACGCCTGAGAAAATACAGGCGTTGTTGGGCCTTTTTCACCACGTGTGTGGTGTGCGTGGACCATGTGAGGTCCTCGGAGATGTGCACGCCGAGGAACTTGAAGCTGCTGACCCTCTCTACTGCAACGCCGTCGATGGAGATAGGGCTGTGCTCTCCCCTCTGCCTCCTGAAGTCCACGATCAGCTCCTTGGTCTTCTTGACGTTGAGGGCGAGGCTGTTCTCCTGGCACCACTGCTCCAGCGATCCGACCTCCTCCCTGTAGGCTGTCTCGTCGTCGCCGGCGATCAGGCCCATCACTGTCGTGTCGTCAGCAAACTTGACGATGACGTTGGAGCTGTGCATAGCCATGCAGTCGTGGGTGTAGAGGGAGTAGAGGAGAGGGCTCAGCACGCATCCCTGGGGGGCTCCCGTGTTGAGGGTCAATGGCTCTGATGTGGTGCTGCCCATCCTCACCACCTGGCGGCGGTCCGACAGGAGGTTCAGTATCCAGCTGCACATGGATGGGGGTACGCCTTGGCAGGAACTATTGTGTTGAATGCTGAGCTGTAGTCCACAAACAGCATTCGCACATAACAGTTCTTCCCCTCCAAGTGGGAAAGGGCAGTGTGGAGGGCCATGGCAATTGCGTCGTCCGTGGATCTATTTTGACGATATGCAAATTGCCATGGGTCCAGCGTGGTAGGTAACACGGAGCAAATAAAGTCCTTGACCAACCTCTCGAAGCATTTGCTAACGATCGAGGTGAGGGCCACAGGTCTGTAGTCATTCAGGCATGTTACCTTGGTTTGTTTGGGGACAGGCACGATGGTGGATATCTTGAAGACCGCGGGGACAACAGCCTGGGACAGGGAGAGGTTGAAGATGTCTGCAAAGACTCCTGCCAACTGGTCTGCGCATGCTCTGAGGACGCGGCCCGGGATGTCGTCGGGGCCTGCCGCCTTACGGATGTTCAGCCGCTTAAAGGTGCGGCGCACATCCGCCTCCGAGATGCGCAGCTGGCTGGTCTCCCCAGTCGGTGCTGGCTTCGGCGGGCTGCCGTTTACGTCGAACCGAGCAAAAAATGTATTTAGCTCTCCTGGGAGGGAGGTAGAGGAGTTCTCTACACAACTGGTTCTCCCTCTGAAGTTCGTTATATTCTGCAGCCCCTGCCACATACCCCTCGCATCGTGTTTCTTGAATTTATCTTCCACTCTGTCCTTATACTCCCGCTTGGCAGTGACGATGGTCTTACGGAGGTCGTAACGGGCTCTCGTATATTCCTCCGTATTCCCGGAACCAAAGGCGGCGTTACGCGCATGTAGGGCAGCGCGAACATCGCCGTTAATCCACGGTTTCTGGTTGGGATATATCCGAACCGACTTGGTCGGAACAACGTCATCTATGGACTTCTTGATGAACCCGGTGACCGACGACGCGTACTCGTTGATGTTATTGTCCGAGGCAACGCGGAACATGTGCCAGTCAGCGTGATCAAAACAATCCTGCAGCGTAGAATCTGATTGGTCCGACCAGCGTTGGACCTCCCTCACAGCGATCGGTTGCTGCTTCAGTCTCTGCCTATAGGCGGGGAGTAGCTGGATAGAGCGGTGATCTGATTTGCCGAACGGTGGGCGGAGGAGGGCCTTGTAGCCATCACGGAAGGGAGTGTAGCAGTGGTCGAGGATCCGCTCGCCCCGTGTGTTGCTCTTTATGTGTTGGTAGAACTTCGGGAGAACCTTCTTCAGGTTCGCCTTGTTGAAGTCCCCCGCCACGATGAGAGCAGCCTCGGGGTGTGCCGACTCCTGTTCGCTGATAGCCCCGTACAGTTCCTTCAGCGCTGTGGGGGAATGTAAACAGCGGTCACGGTTACCGCTGTAAACTCCCGAGGTAGCCAGTATGGACGGCACATAAGCATCAGGTACTCCAGGTCCGGGGAACAGAAAGACTTGAGGGGATGTACATGACTTTGGTTGCACCAAGATCTGTTTATCATGAGACATACCCCCCCTCCGCGATCTTTACCGGAGAGAGCCTTTGTTCTGTCCGCCCGGTGTACGGAAAATCCCGTCGGCTCGATAGCTGCGTCGGTAACCCCCTCTGACATCCATGTCTCCGTAAGGCAGATAATGCAATTGTCCCTAGTTTCCCGGTGGAATTGAATACGAGCCTGTAGTTCGCTTAACTTATTGTCCAGAGACTGTACATTAGCCAGTAGAATGGTGGGTAGTGGGGGGCGATCGGATCGACATCTCAGCCTGACTAGCACGCCGGCTCGCTTCCCTCGCTTCCTCCGGCGACGCTTGCGCGTAATCGTGCCCAAAATGGACGGAGATAATCCAGCTGTGACTTCGGGCGGGACGTCCGAGTCGAAAGAGTGAAAAAACTCCGGTAGGCGGCGAGCGACTGTCGATCTGATCTCCCAAAGTGTGCAGAAGTTATAAGTGAACTTGCTGCTAACATCCTGAACTAAAAAAGTTGCAATAAAAAGAATAAATAACAAAAAACTGCGTCGTCGTGCGGGAGCTCGCGACACGGCAGCCATCTCGTACGGCGCCATACTCCAATCTGACAAGCAGGGACCACTTGGTTCACCCTGTCCCAGTTAGACGAGCACCTTAAGTGATTTCCTCCTAAATGTCTGCTAGCACGCACTGACCAAGTATTAAGAAATTAAATTATAAAAAACTGTTCCCAATTGTGCGAAATTTTATCTTAAAATAGCAAACCTTAAAGTTTTACCATAACATTATTAAAACAGTTCTTATAGAACCTGATAACATGAATCCAGATTAGTTAAAGGGTGTTCTCAGTGAAATAATTGTATTGGTTTATCCTGGCCTCCACTTTTCTTTTCTTTTTTCTAAGTAAAATGTCAAACCTTTGTTTACATATTTTAGAAATAAACAGTCTTACTTAACATTCTGATTGGCGCTGTCCTATTCAAAGCAATCATATTAGGTTAGTAGGTTTTTAATTTAAGTTTCATAAAAGGTTCCGGTCAATTTGAACCATTTAAGGTTTAATCACTTTGTCAACAGCAACACAGCATTGACTCCAATGCAAGTAACATTATCATTTTATATAGCTGTTACCTTATTATACTCTTTGGTTGTATATCAGCTCATGTGCAATACGGACAAATTCTACTTGTACTCTAACATTCAACATGTACAAAATTAGCAATCCCCTCAGTATCATACGGATCCTTCAACATTAACATATTAACCTCATTAACATGATTGATATCAACATTGCTCTTTTTTAGGGTTAGTGGTTGGAGTCAGGGTTAGGGTCAGGTTATTGACAAGTTGTATTTTCCCAAATTAAATACCATTGCAACTTGTAATATTAATCAATTATAGAAAAGGCAACATCTTTTGGATCAATATGTTCTAGATATACAGTACGTATGTGCCTGTTTGTGGTGTGTGTCGTGCTTCTAATGCCCATGGCTTCCCTCATGTGTGTGTGTGTTGCTGCATGTCTACGTGTGTCACTTCCCTGTTTGTTGACTCCAGCTGTGGTGGACCCGTCGCCCTCCTGCTCCTCCCCGCCAGTCAGCTGGACCCTCTGCGCTGGTTGCGTTTGGAATCATGATCATCACTGTGGCCACGCCTCTGGTTGAATCGGCTTTCCTCCGGGCAATCTCTTGCAAAGTGTCCTTCTTTATTGCGGTTCTAACACTCGAAGCTGCCGTTTGTGCCGGAGCCAGTGTAACCGCTTTTCAAAGTAAAGTTCTTGCCTCCGTGTTGGTTCGGTTGCTGGCCAACTCTCTGTGCGCCTTGCTTATGGTCATGTCTCTCGTCATGACATCGGTCAGCTCCACTCGTGGCTTGCTGCAGTGGTAGTAGCAGGTTGGCTGGCCCGCTGGTAGGGTCGCTGGGGGAGGGCAGTCAAGGTCCAGGTCCACCTTAGCCTGGGTAGTTGACTCAAGAGAACAGTCATTATGGCCCTGCCTATTCGTCCCTTACATTCTGACAATTAAATGAGCTAACTGAGTTACACCTAGACACCCTATGGGCCCCCCGGGGCCCTCTATCCTAGTACAGAGTGTAAAACCTCCTCCCCAAAATGCCTTCTCATGTAAATGCATTTTAACACTTGATGCAACCTCTGCCTTGCCCTCCTCCCTCGATCCCTGCGAACCCAAATGTTATTATTTAATTATTCTATTATTCTCATTATTTTATCATATTTTTTATGAACTTTAGTTTAGAGTTCTATTCCGAATCGTAGTTTCAATGTTGTATTCCCTGAACAGAGAGAGAGAGAGAGAGAGAGAGAGAGAGATCACCGTGTTGCGCCCTGCAAAATTAATCTTCTAATCATTTTAACAAATAATTATTTTTCCAATATCTTTCAGACCTCTAATTTTATTTAAATCGCGTTCATTTACCTCAGTGACAGCTCTTAGAAGTTATACTATTTTATCCACCGCCAGGTGTACATTGCACACATTAAAGGCTTATACGGCGTATATACGACTTCCATCAACGTACTCCCTGGAATACGGATATGTAGTGCCCTTTAAACGTCAACGTACTCCCTGGAATACGGACACCAGTCACTCCCTTTCAGTCTGTACCCTCTTTCAGTCAGTGTCCCGGACACTACATTCATCCAGTGTCCCTGGACACTCGGCCTGTGACTTTCACTCACACACTCACCAGGTACCTCTAACACTCACACGCATTCATGGAGTGTCCCTGGACACTCCGATTGTCCCTGGACAACCTGGCTGTCCCTGACAGCTGGCACTCACGAAATATTAACACACGTCTGCGCTAATCCAGGTTTCTACTAAACCTTGGTTAAAAAAGCTCCAAATGATGTATGCAATTCACCTCTAACGGCTGGCCATTAAGTATTCACGCGGATTCTTACCGTAACCAAAAGATCGTCGACCTCACCCGGCGGCTCCACGGACCAAACCGTCAACCCTTCCTTGTGAAGCCCGAAGGGGTGATCAGCCAGCCGCGGTTTGCGTCCGGGATCCTACCACCATGAGAGTGACGATCCCACTTCTGACACCAAATTGTGGTGGAAATCTACGTGAATAAGAAGGCAAATTATCAATCAATAAGAACTGTCACACATGAACTCAATTAAGTTTGAAGATTTATCAAGCAAGCAGAACACAATGAACAAATACAAGTAGACAAGTGGCCAAACAGACAAATTGACAGACAGTCAGACAACAGACAGACAACAGACAGACAACAGACAGACAAAGCTTTGTCGGGAACCCCGAATCCTATGAGGTGAGGATAGGGAAGTCCCCCGTAATGCTGGCAACACTCAGTATTTATCCCTCCTTAGGACTGCCCCTAAGACACTGTCTTTCACTCCAATGATGCAAGTCTTGACCACCTGGCTCCACCACCCCCATCCCCAGCACGGGAACAGAGGAACTCTCGTGCAGGCAGAGGAAGCCAGAGGTGTTGAACCAGGAGCGGCCAAGCCTTTGATCCAGGTCAATAGTTGTATGCCAACCCCCCTTCAACAGCTGTAGACTGCAATAGCCACTGTCCCCCGCTGTGAGATAAACATTATAGTTGGTCAAACAGGATAAGGATAAGGATAAGGATAAGGACCAGACCCCTCAGGACAATAGGACAAAAGGGTGATAGGAAGAATTACATTGGGGGGTCACAAGGTCAAATTAACAGAGAGTGATAGAAGGGACAACATATGATTTTTCCATTACAGGGAGGATGGTCCTCCCTTAGCGCCCTACACACTCATGTTAGACCAGGACTCACCGGCCACTGGGGTCAGGAGTTTAGAATGGACTTCAATGGGAGCTTGGAGGACCATCCTCTGTACTTTTAATTAGCGGTAGGGGGCGCTGTTGGTACTTTGACACGGGGACATGAGTGTTGTGCTTTTGAAGTGTTAAAATAGTAATTTTATCAGTAGTTTCACAGATGGATCTGTTACATTGATGTGGATTTATTTTTCTCTTGCAAGTTTATTTTTCTCAAAAATTGTAGGGAGGATGGTCCTTCCTTTCCTCAATGGACATATCAGTGACACACACACACACACACACACATACAGTATGTATATATATAAATAAAGACACATATACGCACACATATAGAAAAATGACATACACACATAAATACACAGACACACATTGAACCACACATACACACACACACATTTATAAAATTTCAAACATTTACAGTATACAGACACACACAAATATATAGAAGTACACACACACACACACGCATATATAAAAACACACACATAGAAATTCACACACAGAAATACACATACATAAAACACAAAAAAACACAAAGACACACACCATGTATATATACACACACACACTTATATAAATACACACACACATGTATGCACACATGCACACACACACACACATATATACATAAATACACACATGCGTACACATGTAGAAGTACACACACACACACACACACACACACACACACACAAAGAAGTATACACACATGCACACAGACACATATATATATAATTACACACACATATGGAAACACACACACATCCATGCACACACACACACATATTTATACACATATACGCACACACACACACACATAGAAATACACACACACACACTTATTTATATATGTATACACACACATATTTATAAACATATACATCCCAATGTATGTCCTTCCCCAGTGTGTGTCTGGTCTTCAGTTTGGTTCCTCCCTCCAGCCAGAACCCGCCCTCCACCATTGGTCCCTGCTAGTCCTGCCCCTCCATTGGTGGACTATATAATATATATATATATATATATATACAGAACAGAACCCATTGGTGGATGGGTCTCAAGACTCCTGCACCCAATCAACCACCATCACCACACCCTGTTAAAACATGGCTGCTCAGACCACTCAGCCTCTCTCTGGCATGAGGCTAGGCCTGGTGATACTTTGTGACCTTGACTTGGCCTTTGTGTGTGTATGGCCACAGAGAGAGCTAGCTGTGGAGAGTTTGTTATGTTTTCCATTCTTGTAGATGTCACTAATGTGTGTTATGTTCCTCTTGTTCAGGAAGCCCGGATGGGGTGAGCGGCCATTTCCTTTGGACATAGTTTTGTCCTGTAAGTTCTGGTCCTGGTGTAACTACCCTTACCTTGTTAGCTAAGGGTAGTTTAGGTCATCTCTTAGGTTTATTTGGAGAATAGTGGTGTTTGTTTGTTGTTTTGGCCTTGGCTCACCCTTGAGTTACCAAATGTGCTTCCTTTGCATACATCAATAAATATCATTTGTGTTTACAAACCTGGTCCATCATTTCTATCAACCAACGTCTATGTTACAGCCCTTTACCCGTAGACCCACAGGGGTCGTAACAGCCAGGCATCAACACACATTGACAAGATGGTCTCCAGCTGTGAAACCTGTCTGAAACACCATACAAAGCAGCAGAAAGAGCCCATGGGAACTGCAGACCTACCTAATGTGCCTTGGCAGAAAGTGGGAACTGACTTGTTCCACCTGGATGGAAAGAATGATCTACAGGTCATAGACTCTCTCTAACTATCCTGAGATAGCACTGCTCTCCAGCATGACAGCTACTGCTGTGATTACACATAGGAAATCTATCTTTGCCAGACATGGAATTTGTCAGGTTCTCGTTTCTGACAACGGACCAGCTTACAACTGTAAAGAGAACTTTGCAGAACTTTGCAGAAGAATATGATTTCCAGCATGTAACCTCAAGCCCCCTGTATGCCCAATCCAATGGTAAAGCAGAAAAAGGTGTGGACATAGTAAAAAAGCTGCTCAAGAAAGCAAAAGAGAGAGGTTCTGATCCATATCTAGCTCTACTGAGTTAGCGAGCATCACCACTAGAACATGGACTGTCTCCTGCTGAGCTTCTGATGGGACGGAGGCTACCAACCACACTTCCTTACACCGCAACACAGAAGAAGAAGAACATCGTGAGACAGAAACAAAAGTGTCTGCAAAACAGACAGAAAACAAACTATGACAAAGTGTCAAAAGGTTTAGTACCACTGTCACAGCGTGACACAGTGAGACTTCAAGATTCTAAATACTGGAACAAGAACGCCACAGTTGTGGAGGAAGTAGGTCCTAGATCCTACACCGTCAGAACAGAAGAGGGTCAAGTCCTGAGAAGGAATGGACGAAGCTTGTTAAAAACACCAGAGACGCTTGAAGAACAGTCAACAGCTGATGACCAAGTTTGCACAACAGCAGCACCGCCGACAGCTGAGCTGACCAACGTGTCACCAGCAGCTGACCAGACACCTTCAACACCAGCACTGAGAAGATCTACACCTCAGTCTAAACCACCTGCAGCTGACCAGACACCTTCAACACCAGCACTGAGAAGATCTACACCTCAGTCTAAACCACCAGCAGCTGACCAGACACCTTCAACACCAGCACTGAGAAGATCTACACCTCAGTCTAAACCACCAGCAGCTGACCAGACACCTTCAACACCAGCACTGAGAAGATCTACACCTCAGTCTAAACCACCAGCAGCTGACCAGACACCTTCAACACCAGCACTGAGAAGATCTACACGTCAGTCTAAACCACCAGCAGCTGACCAGACACCTTCAACACCAGCACTGAGAAGATCTACATGTCAGTCTAAACCACCAGCAGCTGACCAGACACCTTCAACACCAGCACTGAGAAGATCTACACCTCAGTCTAAACCACCTGACACACTTCAGGATTTGTAAAGAACAGCACTGAGCTGTATCCTTTTGCATCAAAAAAGAAAAGAAAAAAAAGGAAAGAATTATAAAGCATGATATGATATGACATTAATGTGTGGTATACATGTTAAAAAAAAGAAAATAATTGTATTTGGAAATAGCAACAGTAGAAAAAAACTAAAAGGTGAAGGTGTTTTGAGTCAACAGAAATGTTTACATTTATTGTTGTGTGGTTAGCATCTAAAGAAAAGGGGATGTGGTGATACGTGATGTGATTTATATGAACCACTAGATGGCACCAGACTACATGGGCCACACCCCAAGCACTTAGCAGGAACTGGTAGATAATGAGACACCTGTTTGATGCTGACCTGGATGCTACTTGCTACTTGCTACCAGTACCTGAATAAATGCTATTGAAAGAACCCCAGTTTCTTCATTGATAGAAAGAAACATTACAATAATAAAACAATAAGTTGATTGTTATGGACGGGTGAAGTTAGTCCAAGGAGCACAGAGGGCTCAGGGTAGACGACATCACGTCATCACGCCATCATGAGCGCTAAAACAGTACAATCTGACACGCGCACACATTGTGGGAAAATTACATTACATTACTTTTCCCCCAATGAAAGATAAATGATTGGATACATAATACAGATCAGTTGGAACGGGTAAACACTAAGCAGTGCTGTTACTGACAAGAACACCAGGACACACAGGCATGTAACACACACACACACACACACACACACACACACAAATGCACACACACACACACACACACACACACACACACACAAACGCACACACACACACACACACACACACACAAATGCACACACACGCACACACACACACACACACACGATTGCGCCCGCACACACAAACACGTGCATTCACACGGGCATACACACACGTGTGCACCCACACACACACACACATGTGCACCCACACACACACATGTGCACCCAGACACACACACACACACACACACGTGCGCCCACACACACACACACACACACACGGGCACGCACACACAATTTTCATGAATTTCAACAACAATATTATACTATACTAAACTATACTACACTATACTATAAACAATGATAGAGATGTAGTTTGACCAATGTTTTGCGTGAAGGTGCTTAAGTTAAGTTAAGCCTCACCTGTTGAGGAAGCGCTACCTTGATCCTTCCTCCTAGCGCATCCTCTGACTTTTTAGTAGCTTTACAAGCGTCTTACTCAGGAGATTGTTAGCTTGTTAGATATTGCTCTATTGTTTGCCCAATTATTGTACTTTTACCTGAGCACTGGCTCAGTTCTTGGGAGACTTGTTAGGAATTAAAGGCCCTTTTGACTTCTGGTGACGAGTCGTTCTCTGAAGCAAAAGCTGAAATCCCCAACATTTTTGGCCAGTTTAGAAATTGTTGTTCCCAAAAAGAAGACAAGAGGATGAATTAAACGATATAAACTAAACTATATAAACTACTATATCAAATGTGTTGTTTTTCCTTAATTCATCAACAAAGCCCCCTAGCAACAGCCGGGCCGCTAGCCCCTGATAGCCCCCTAGCAACAGCCGGGCCGCTAGCCACTGATAGCGAGCCTCCGGCGCCATTGGAGAGGAACGCTTTGAGCCGTGACCTCCGCTTGGCCGACCGCCACCCATTAAAGATAACTATTTTATTCTCATTTTTTGTCATTCTTTTCCGACCGGACTACAAAACGAATGAAGTCGCGTACCACAAAGGATGTCTTTACTAGCGCTGCAGCTAGCGGCGGTTTTCACATGCTGAGCGGACAAAGTTTTAATTCAAAAGGCAACAACGCAGCACAATCGCCGGCTACTTTCCCCGGCTAACCCTAGAGTCACATTAGCAACACTGAGCTACTCGGGGATGTCAAATGTTTCATGGAGTGTTTTTATATTCCCGCCGTGACCGCTACACCATATTGATCCCTCGTCTCCTACAGCTGTACCGACCTGCCGCCACAGAGCGTGATGTCGCCTTCCAGTCCAAAACAACAACAACAACAACCATGACAACGCCAACAATGACAACATGTTGACAGACAACACGTCACGCCCGCACAAAAAACACTTTGGGGAATTTCCCGAACTAAATACCCCGGGATAACGCAATAAGAGCCTGGCGTTGGGTACTCTAATGTCGCCTGGAATGCGATTGCGCATGTGTGTGCGTGTGTGTGTCTATGTGTGTGCGTGTGTGTGTTTATGTGTGTGTGTGTGTGTGTGTGTCTATGTGTGTGTGTGTGTGTGTGTCTATGTTTGTGTGTGTGTGTGTGTGTGCGTGTGTGTATGTGTGTGTGTGTGTGTGTGTGTGTGTGTGTGTGTGTGTGTCTATGTTAGTGTGTGTGCGTGTGTGTGTCTATGTGTGTGTGTGTGTCTATGTGTGTCTATGTGTGTGTGTGTGTCTATGTGTCTATGTGTCTATGTGTGTGTGTGTGTGTGTGTGTGTCTATGTGTGTGTGTGTGTGTGTGTGTGTGTGTGTGTGTGTGTGTGTGTGTGTGTGTGTGTGTGTGTGTGTGTGTGTGTGTGTGTGTGTGTTAGCGGCCTCAGACCTAGGGGAGTCTGGTCGGTCCAGGTGATCCTCAGGCCATGGGTGCTCTGAGGATCTGTGAAACACCAAGAACAAGACAGGTTCCATTCTCATGCCTTGTTATGTTCCATCCCGGCTGGTGGAGAGTGGGAAGGAACATTTAACCAGTTGGTCAATAAGAAGTTGTTTTAATGAATGAAAATACAAGAACGTGGGCAAAAACACCACAATCAAACAAAAGCCCCTAAGGCAGCAAGTTACATGAACACCAAAGGACCCGAGGGAACTCTTTACATAAGGGTGGTATTATAGGCCCAAACCAAACTAACTAACACACTAAAGAACCCTCCCTTCTACCAGGGGAAATGAACAGGGCTAACTAAACAATAGGCGGTTACAAAACACCACCGGGGGAGCAAGGCGACCACGGCCAACGGGCTCCCCAACACGACAGCCGTCAAGATGACACACGTCAACACACCCGCTAACCACCGCTAACAACACTTCTACTATATCCGGAGGAGCTATGGAGACGTCTGACACAGATTCAGAAGTCTGAATCTCTCCCGACTAACACGATGCACACGGTCTTAACAGCTGTCGCCGGACAGGGTGCGCAGAGATTGGAGAGTCAAGCCTGACATCCTCCAATCCAGACCGGATCTTCGGTCCCGCCTACCGGGGGAGGGACAGGACGCCGGCATCCAATGACGTCTGGGCAACGGCACAGCTCATATACATATCACACACACACACACAGCTCATATACATATCACACACACACACACACAGCTCATATACATATCACACACACACACACACAACTCATATACATATCACACACACACACAGCTCATATACATATCACACACACACACACACACAGCTCATATACATATCACACACACACACACACACACAGCTCATATACATATCACACACACACACACACACACAGCTCATATACATATCACACACACACACACACAGCTCATATACATATCACACACACACACACACACACACAGCTCATATACATATCACACACACACACACACAGCTCATATACATATCACACACACACACACACAGCTCATATACATATCACACACACACACACACAGCTCATATACATATCACACACACACACACACACACACAGCTCATATACATATCACACACACACACACACACACAGCTCATATACATATCACACACACACACACACACAGCTCATATACATATCACACACACACACACACAGCTCATATACATATCACACACACACACACACACAGCTCATATACATATCACACACACACACACACACACACAGCTCATATACATATCACACACACACACACACAGCTCATATACATATCACACACACACACACACACAGCTCATATACATATCACACACACACACACACACACAGCTCATATGTACATATCACACACACACACACACACACAGCTCATATACATATCACACACACACAGCTGCAAACAATCACTGACAGGTTAATGAGCAGAGAGGAAACAGCAGCCGTAACAGGGACACAGCCCTGTTAGACTGCCTCCCCCTGGCCGGTGATGGGTAAGGGGGACACAGCCCTGTTAGACTGCCTCCCCCTGGCCGGTGGTGGGTAAGGGGGACACGGCCCTGTTAGACTGCCTCCCCCTGGCCGGTGGTGGGTAAGGGGGACACGGCCCTGTTAGACTGCCTCCCCCTGGCCGGTGGTGGGTAAGGGGGACACGGCCCTGTTAGACTGCCTCCCCCTGGCCGGTGGTGGGTAAGGGGGACACGGCCCTGTTAGACTGCCTCCCCCTGGCCGGTGGTGGGTAAGGGGGACACGGCCCTGTTAGACTGCCTCCCCCTGGCCGGTGGTGGGTAAGGGGGACACGGCCCTGTTAGACTGCCTCCCCCTGGCCGGTGGTGGGTAAGGGGGACACGGCCCTGTTAGACTGCCTCCCCCTGGCCGGTGGTGGGTAAGGGGGACACGGCCCTGTTAGACTGCCTCCCCCTGGCCGGTGGTGGGTAAGGGGGACACGGCCCTGTTAGACTGCCTCCCCCTGGCGGTGGTGGGTAAGGGGGACACAGCCCTGTTAGACTGCCTCCCCCTGGCCGGTGGTGGCTAAGGGGGACACGGCCCTGTTAGACTGCCTCCCCCTGGCCGGTGGTGGGTAAGGGGGACACGGCCCTGTTAGACTGCCTCCCCCTGGCCGGTGGTGGGTAAGGGGGACACGGCCCTGTTAGACTGCCTCCCCCTGGCCGGTGGTGGGTAAGGGGGACACGGCCCTGTTAGACTGCCTCCCCCTGGCCGGTGGTGGGTAAGGGGGACACGGCCCTGTTAGACTGCCTCCCCCTGGCCGGTGGTGGGTAAGGGGGACACGGCCCTGTTAGACTGCCTCCCCCTGGCGGTGGTGGGTAAGGGGGACACAGCCCTGTTAGACTGCCTCCCCCTGGCGGTGGTGGGTAAGGGGGACACGGCCCTGTTAGACTGCCTCCCCCTGGCCGGTGGTGGCTAAGGGGGACACGGCCCTGTTAGACTGCCTCCCCCTGGCCGGTGGTGGGTAAGGGGGACACAGCCCTGTTAGACTGCCTCCCCCTGGCCGGTGGTGGGTAAGGGGGACACAGCCCTGTTAGACTGCCTCCCCCTGGCCGGTGGTGGGTAAGGGGGACACGGCCCTGTTAGACTGCCTCCCCCTGGCCGGTGGTGGGTAAGGGGGACACGGCCCTGTTAGACTGCCTCCCCCTGGCCGGTGGTGGCTAAGGGGGACGCAGACCTGTTAGACTGCCTCCCCCTGGCCGGTGGTGGGTAAGGGGGACACGGCCCTGTTAGACTGCCTCCCCCTGGCCGGTGGTGGGTAAGGGGGACACAGCCCTGTTAGACTGCCTCCCCCTGGCCGGTGGTGGGTAAGGGGGACTCAGGCCTGTTAGACTGCCTCCCCCTGGCTGGCATCTGCCCACTCCCCTTTTCCCCTCATTGATTTTAGTAATTTCCTATATAAAGTGTTTTTACCAAGAATAAACAAATAAATGTGATTGACATTTTGAAATAAACTGTTCAACTGTTTCATTATAAATGAACCACGTCTCTGTCTTGTGTCAGTCATGAACTTGTAGAGCCTTCTTATGTCTGAGGTGTAGATTAAATCTCTCCTGGGGTGAAATCCCCCAGGTGGTTGTCAGGCCTTTGGTGTTTGGGAGGCTCTGCCTTTAAGAACGACCACCCGTCACACATGCATCCACTGTTCACTAATGATCAACAACAGACAGAACCCTAGCAGCCTACTTCCTATACAAGTTATTATAACTCAAGATATATTAATGTCACAGTCTCACTTAAGTCTCACTTAACCGTCATGCTTTAACATCCAGGGCCGATGCATTTAAACATCACAAGTCTATTAAGAATCAAAACCTTTAATCACCTGAGAAGTGGTGTATCACAGACTGACCCTGATATCCTGGGGCTGCACTGCAAATTATTTGGTTCTTACCAAGAAAAAAAACCTTACATTTAGAAGTGTTAGATATTTTTTCTTGTTTTAAGAATTAATTTCTTATTTTAAGTCTTCAACTAAACAGTATAATCTTATATCAAGCAAAACTTTACTTTTTTGTCTCAAACAGGCAGGGAATCCTAAAATGAGACAATTAACACTTAAAATAAGATGTATTACGTTTCTCCTCCAAAGTCTCATCAAAATAAATCTTGTTTTAAGATTCAATAACAAACTCAACATGCTTGATTCAAGAGTCACACAAAAAATATCTGAAAACACACTTTATTCCTTGGATTTTAAGCATATGACAAATGTTTGTTCACAAAACTGCACAGGGAGCACGAAACAGACAAGTTGGGAACCTTATAGGCCAACATATAGGCCTTACACAAAAACAAAAGAAACATACAATATTATTGTTCCTCCATATTACTGTCTGTGGGCAATAACATCACAAAGACTATATTTTATTGGTACAAAGGTACTGTCTTTGAAACTAACTGAAAAATAGGAGAGGCAGTCTATTAGATCTTTAACAAATTCTGTGGCCTGGGCAGCATTGGGAACTGCCACTTCATATGCCAGCAACTCTGGACTCAGATTCAGTGTTTCATAACGCTGGAACTCAAAAGCAATAAAAGAAGAATCTATCAAAAAGATGTCTTTTATCAGTCCAAATACTGGGAAAGCAT
>CM051002.1:6363658-6391158 GCA_027704905.1 Muraenolepis orangiensis
TGTCTAGTGGTTCTTGTTTAGCTTTTACCCAACTTTTTGCTGCTCCACAACATGAATCAACATCGCTAGAGAAGATACCATCAAGAAAGACACAACAATTGTGTGTTGTGTCAAGAAAGACACAACAATTAGCATATATACAACATATAAATCGAACTAATAAATATATTAACACTATTTTAAATCTCTCTTCAGTGTTCCCTGCTCTCCTCTACCAGCTCTGAGTCACGGCCGGGTGGAGGTGGGACCCTAAAGCAGGAAGAACAGAACGCCACATGGACTGATATTTATTTAAAATTGTTTAACGACTGCTTAACTAGTGATTAGTAAAACACTTGCCTAATCACCCTTTGAACAACCCACATTTAACCACTGGTTAACTAACCACTGATTAAGAAATATAACGACTGATTAAGACTTAACAACTGATTAACTGAAGTTAATCACTCTTTGAACAACCAACCCCAGATAAAGAATTCCAATAACCAGATAAAACATTCTGATAACCAGATAAAACATTCTAATAACCAGATAAAACATTCTAATAACCAGATAAAACATTCTAATAACAGATAAAACATTCTAATAACAGATAAAACATTCTAATAAAGTGTTGATGTTAAGGACGGCTCTTCCTCATGCGTTGCACTGGGAGAGAAGTCGTTGGGACGGAGACGATGAACTGTTTAGCCCTTGGTCAAGGTTTATCTTGCTCTGCTCAGTGGAGCTAACTTAGAACACACACACCATCTGACCATCAGGTGAACACCCCCTCATTAACATACCACGCAAGCCTGCGTCCTCACTTAGCGCCTAACGCTTCAGTGCCTCACAGTGGTACAATAACAACACCGCATCCCCCCGTGAACTTGGCTACAGAATAGACACAATCTATACACATGTAACAACCGAGGACATATGTAGACCTGTCACTCAACACCCCACTTGTACTCAGGTTGCTGTGCTCCAAACATGTCAACAAAACAACAAAGAGACAAACAAAACTCCAAAAACCATTCCTGCAAACGTCTTCAGGTTCATCTTAGTTGGAGGTGTTGTCATGATGTCTGCCACCATCTCTTCAGTAGGGCAGGACACCAGAGGTACTTTCCCATCACTTACAGTTGATCTAATGAAGTGGTACTTTATGTCCACGTGCTTACACCGCTGTCTGCTACAGGGTTCTAGGGCGATGGTTCCCTGGTTGTCCTCATACTCTACTGTTTGTGTCTATTTGTAATCCCATACCCTCCAGTAAGCGCTCTAGATATATACACTCTTGTATAGTTGAGGCCAGAGCCATGTATTCCGCCTCACAGGTGGAAAGTGCTACTGTAGGCTGCTTCCTACTCTCCATGAGACTAAAGAGCTGTTCTTACTGAGGCCTACACATTACATGACATTACAGTCATTTAGCAGACGCTTTTATCCAAAGAGACTTACAATAGTGTGTTTCAACAAAGGAAGGAAAGAGAACAACTCGTCACCAGAAGTCTAAAGTGCATTTCATTTCTAACACGTCTCCAATAACTGAACCAGAGCTCAGGTAGAAGTACAATAATTCAGACTAAAGTGTAAGGGACAAAGTACAATAAGTTGGCAAACAATATGCAACAATATTGTAGTGTATGTTTATACCCTTATTATAATCTAAACACTGTCTTATGGTCCTCTATACATAGCAGCAGATGGCTACATCATAATCTTCTGGTGAAGCCCAAGGCCCACTAGGTCATAGAGATGTGTTGAGATGTTCCAGTTATCGGCTGGTGTCCCTGTAGGCCCTTATAAGGGTACCTTTAGGGTGCCTTCAACGGTGTCCTATGGACGTACCGTGAGCCATAGCCGTAGGGAGTCGTGCCGTGGGGAACGTTTGACCGATAAGAATGAAGTGATGTCCAAGCCACGGAATGTGGGAGAACGTATATACTGGGTAAGAAGGAGAGGATCTTCAGTCTGACAATTGGCACGGCAGACTCCATCTTGCTGCAGTTGATTATTGTTATCCGGACCTCTGCAATTGATTCTTATCCATCCGAGTAGAAATTATTCTACAATGCTATTAGTATATTATATATATATAGTATATTATATATATAGTATATTAGTATAGCCCTTAGTCAGAGTTACAGGGTGGCTTTACATCTGATGATGAAACCAGAATCACATCTGGTTCTCCTTCCAGTCCGTTTGGTCACTTATTGGATAGAGAGAAATGGGGCTTTGATTTAGTCAATGTATATACTCTTTAGTGTATTGTTATGATGGTTATTATGAATATTATTGATGGTTGTTGGTTATCGTTTCCATCCCCTCTCTGTGTTAAGGTTATTTTCGGCTTCGTCCCAAGCAGCAAAACAGGTTATTTGAAGCCAAACCAGGTTTGACTTGGGTTGTATTTTGGTGTTCAACAAACGCTCATCAAACAGGTTTCTGGACCCCAACAGAAGGAACTCTAAAAGTAACGTTTGTTAAACGTTCTAATCGGGTGTTGAACGCAACGTTTAAAAACCAACGCATCTGACACGATTCTGAATCGGTGTCAACTTATACCAACTGTTACCAACCAGAACACAATGTGAATGACACGGTCTAAACAGGTGTGAAACCCACCGTTCAATAAGGATCGTATCGGAGACCTATTTCACACGTTTAACGGAGGTGCTGGTGTGGGGTCATTTAACACCCAATAGCGACGTGTTGGAAACGTTTCATAAACCTGTTTCCTCCACATGTGGACAGATGCTTAAGCAATGGCATGATGTCTAATGGACAGCACCAGGTCCATCTGGTGAGTTCTGATGAACAGATCACAGATGAACACTCTTGTTGGTGCAGATAGAATAGAACTAGAGGTGATCACACTGGGCTGTTGCAAAGGGCTTGGTGACTAAGGAGCATTTGGTTAGAAATGTTCTTTTAGAGTCTAAAGTTATTGTAGCTACCCAGTATAGACCTAGCTACACCGAGCTGACCGTGAAATAAGACATTCATCCATACAGCACTTTAGATAAGATACATATTTACATCTGGACTGTTTGTTTTGGTAGTATTTAGTGTTTAGATAGTTAACGTTAGTTTTATAAGTCAGATAGATATTTAGTTGTTTATCTATTGTAGATATTGTATAGTTGTATATATTGTGGGAGTGAGTATTAACAAATGACTGACATGATGTATGTGTCTTTTAGTAAATACATTTCCAAGCTCTGTACTGTGTGTGTGTGTCTGTCAGTACTGTGTACTGTGTGTACTGTGTGTCTATACTGTGTGTACTGTCTATACTGTTTGTACTGTGTGTGTGTACTGTGTGTACTGTTTGTCTGTACTGTGTGTCTGTACTGTGTACTGTGTGTACTGTGTGTCTGTACTGTGTGCCTGTAGTGTGTGTACTAAGCACCCTCCTTTTCACCCCTAACCACCCTCTTCATCATCACTAACCACCATCCTCTTCATCACTAACCACCCTCCTCTTCATCACTCATCTTCATCACTAACCACCCTCCCCTTCATCACTAACCACCCTCCTCTCCATCACTCACCACCCTCCTCTTCATCACCAACCACCCTCCTCTTCATCAATCACCACTCACCTCTTCATCACTAACAACCCTCCTCTTCATCACTCACCACCCTCCTCTTCATCACTCACCACCCTCCTTTTTATCACTCATCTTCATCACCTACCACCCTCTTAATCACCCACCACCCACCTCTTCATCACTAACAACCCTCCTCTTCATCACTCACCACCCTCCTCTTCATCACTCATCTTTATCACTTACCACCCTCCTCTTCATCACTCACCACCCTCCTCTTCATCACTCACCACCCTCCTCTTCATCACTCACCACCCTCCTCTTCATCACTCATCTTTATCACTTACCACCCTCCTCTTCATCACTCACCACCCTCCTCTTCATCACTCACCACCCACCTCTTCATCACTAACAACCCTCCTCTTCATCACTCACCACCCTCCTCTTCATCACTCATCTTTATCACTTACCACCCTCCTCTTCATCACTCACCACCCTCCTCTTCATGACTCACCACCCTCCTCTTCATCACTCACCACCCTCCTCTTCATCACTCACCATCCTCCTCTTCATCACTCACCACCCACCTCTTCATCACTCCTCTTTATCACTCACCACCCTCCTCCACCCTCCTCTTCATCACTCACCACCCTCCTCTTTATCACTCACCACCCTCCACCACCCTCCTCTTCATCACTCACCACCCACCTCTTCATCACTCATCTTTATCACTTACCACCCTCCTCTTCATCACTCACCACCCTCCTCTTCATGACTCACCACCCTCCTCTTCATCACTCACCACCCTCCTCTTCATCACTCACCATCCTCCTCTTCATCACTCACCACCCACCTCTTCATCACTCCTCTTTATCACTCACCACCCTCCTCCACCCTCCTCTTCATCACTCACCACCCTCCTCTTTATCACTCACCCCCTCCACCACCCTCCTCTTCATCACTCACCACCCTCCTCTTTATCACTCACCACCTTCCTCTTCATCACTCACCACCTTCCTCTTCATCACTCACCACCTTTTTCACCACCTTCTTCTTCTTCTTCTTCTTCTCTACCACCTTGGGCCAGGTGGTAGAACAGCGGTACCACCCCTCTGAGCTCCTGGCAGGATCAGCCCCACGGAGAGCTCAGACGGTAACCGCCCACTCGTCAGGCCGAATGGGGAACACCTGGAGCGGCTCGTCAGGCCTGACGCCGTACACCTGGAGGGGAGCCACTCAAGAAGGCCAGAGGCAGGGAGAAAAGGGAGAGCGTGGAAGGAAGAGGAGAGGAACAGTATGTGCCTTAACCCCTGGCGGCGGTGTTGCTGCCCTAACGGGAGCCCCAGGAGGCGGACCAACACCCCGAGCCCCGGCCCAGGACAGCTACCCCGGGACGACCAAGAGAGAGGGAGACGGTACCCCAACCGGGAGGACCGTTTGATTTACCGTTATCCCCTTCCCCCGACCCCCACCTGTTTAAGGAAATAAAACCATTTGTTACACCCGCAACCGCTGTTGTCCTCCCTCTGCCAACGGGTGCACGCCACAGTGTGTGTGTGTGTGAGAATGTGTTGTGTCTTGATGTTGCTGTGTGTGTGTGTGGTGAGCATGTGTATGTGTGTGTGTGTGTTTTTTTTATTGTGTACCGAGACGGAGTGTGTTTGTGTGTGTGAGAATGTGTTATCTGGATGTTGCAGTGTGTGTGTGGGTCTGACCATGTGTTATGAATTGATTTGCTGTGTGTGTATATGTGTGTGTGTGTGAGCATATGTTGTGTCTTGTGCTGTGTGTGTGTGTGTGTGTGAGAGCGTGTGGGTTAGTGTTTTTGTGTGTGTGAGAGCATGCTGTGTGTGTGTGTGTGTGTGTGCGTGAGAGGGCGGGTGTGTTTATGTGTGTGTGTGTGTGTGTGTGTGTGTGTGTGTGGTGTGGGTTAGTGTTTCTGTGTGTGTGTGAGAGCATGTTTTGTTGTCTTGTGCTGTGTGTGTGCGTGTGTGCGTGAGAGCGCGGGTGTGTGTGTGTGTGTGTGTGTTGTACCTGAAATTAAATCCATTTTCCTGGCATGTCCCTCTGAATTGACGTCTTATGAGTTGTGATCCTGATGTGATCTCTGAGCAGCGGCCAATCTCTGTTCCATATTGGTTCTTCTCAACACTAGCTGGGTGGGGGGGGTGGTTCCATATTGGTTCTTCTCAACAGTAGCTGGGTGGGGGGTGGTTCCATATTGGTTCTTCTCAACACTAGCTGGGTGGGGGGTGGTTCCATATTGGTTCTTCTCAACACTAGCTGGGTGGGGGGGGTGGTTCCATATTGGTTCTTCTCAACACTAGCTGGGTGGGGGGGTGGTTCCATATTGGTTCTTCTCAACACTAGCTGGGTGGGGGGGTGGTTCCATATTGGTTCTTCTCAACACTAGCTGGGTGGGGGGGGCGACGGCTCTGTAAAGAGTTCAGAAAGTCCAGCAAAAGAAGTATGATAGTAGTGATGTAATATGGATGATAATGTTATGATAGTGGCAGCACTCCTAGCAGTTCAGTAGGTCACTGCCTGTGGTTAAGAACTATCCATAAACCTGGTGGTCCTTGCTGTAGGGATGCTGAGGAACTGGTCGACCGTAGGGGGGGGAGATGGTACCCAGGGTGGTTGAGTGATTCCAGCTAGAGTGAATCTAGTTATCGTCGATGGGATGTGGTGTGTGTGTGTGTGTGTGTGTGTCTTTATCATTCACTGAAGAGGAAATGGGGGTGTGGCAGCAGAAGTCATCTCCACCTGGGATTAGTAATGATACCATTAATTAATTATTGATAATGATACCATTAATTAATTATTGATAATGATACGGTTAATTCCATCTAGAGAGAGAAAATAAGAGCCTCTTTCCCTTTCTTTTTTTACTGAAGCCACCGAGCAAACTCTCGAGTTTCAACCCGAAGTGGAGGGTGGAGGCTGGGGGTTTGAGGCTGGAGGGTGGAGGCTGGGGGTGGAGGCTGGAGGGTGGAGGCTAGGGGGTGGAGGTGTGGGCTCGATGCCGGGTGGTGTAAGGGTGGGGGATTGGAGGCTGTAGGGTGGATTAGATTCTCTCTCTCTCTCTCTCTCTCTCTCTCTCTCTCTCTCTCTCTCTCTCTCAGCCAGGTTCCTGATGGAGGTGACGTTTAGGGAATATCTATTACCTACGACTGTTGAGGTTGTTTTCTTTCCACATGTTTTTGATTCAAAGTATTAGATTTTAGTGTCTATCTTGAAAGTGAGTGAGATATTTAGTGGTTGTTTTTGGAGCATTTAGCTTCTTCAGAGGGAATAAGTGTTTGTTGTGCTGCTGAAAAGTAAGGATTTATTTTCTTTACTTCTTTTGAAAGTAAAACAATTTGATTATGAAGCAAATCCGTTTTATCTTCTTATTTTGTTGATGATATATGATAAAAAAAGACTAAATACTGAACAGACATTTTAAATCTATCGTATCTTTATTAACAAAGTGATTTACGTTTTGTACTTTGTATTCTTGTACGTACTACCAAGAGTGTATGGCCAGGTGTGTTCTCTGAGGGTTTAGCTGTAGAGCAGTATGAGGGAGAGATAGGAGGCAGGGTTTAGCTGTAGAGCAGTATGAGGGAGAGATAGGAGGCAGGGTTTAGCTGTAGAGCAGTATGAGAGAGAGATAGGAGGTAGGGTTTAGCTGTAGAGCGGTATGAGAGAGAGATAGGAGGTAGGGTTTAGCTGTAGAGCAGTATGATGGAGAGATAGGAGGTAGGGCACCGATGGGTCACCACAGGCTCTCACCGGGACTCACCAGGACACCTGGGGCCCAACATGTGTTGCTTGTTAGACTATGACAGGGAATGTAAGAGACACATGAGTACACTTTATACAATATATAAACAATACAAGCAGTACAACAAGCAATAAAGTGCAGTGTTTTTAAATGATTTTCTTAACACACACACGTGCACACACACACACACACACACACACACACACACACACACACACACACACACACACACACACACACACACATCATGAAGACGAATGCAATGTTTTCAAATTATTATTGTAGTTAAGTCTTTTGCTATTGAGCTTCATGCGTTTTCCATCTAAGTGATTTGTGTTACTGTGTTATCAGTAAAGAATCTTTAATTGGAGACGTGTGTCAGTGTGGTGCATTTGGGTTCACCTCCCAAGTCCCCATCCCTCCTCCCTCCTCGTCCCCCCACGACCTCCCCGTGACAAAACACACATACAAACATACACACACCCACACACACATATAGAAACTCACACACACACACAAACACACACACACACACACACACACACACACATACACAGACACATTTAGAAACACACATACAAAAATACACACACAAACACACACATACACATAGAAACACACACAAAAATACACACACAAACACACACACACATATAGAAACTCACACACACACACAAACACACACATACACACACACACAAACACACACATACACATACACATAGAAACACACACAAAAATACACACACAAACACACACACGCACACACACAGCAACACACACACACACACACACACACACACACACACACACACACACACACAGCAACACACACACACACACACACACACACACACACACACAGAGGGGGAGGGGCTGGTGGTCTGTGGGGGAGAGGGGGAGGGGCTGGTGGTCTGTGGGGGAGAGGGGGAGGGGCTGGTGGTCTGTGGGGGAGAGGGGGAGGGGCTGGTGGTCAGCGGGGGAGAGGGGGAGGGGCTGGTGGTCTGTGGGGGAGAGGGGGAGGGGCTGGTGGTCTGTGGGGAGAGGGGGAGGGGCTGGTGGTCTGTGGGGGAGAGGGGGAGGGGCTGGAGGTCAGCGGGGAGAGGGGGAGGGGCTGGTGGTCTGTGGGGGAGAGGGGGAGGGGCTGGTGGTCTGTGGGGGAGAGGGGGAGGGGCTGGTGGTCTGTGGGGGAGAGGGGGAGGGGCTGGTGGTCAGCGGGGGAGAGGGGGAGGGGCTGGTGGTCTGTGGGGGAGAGGGGGAGGGGCTGGTGGTCTGTGGGGAGAGGGGGAGGGGCTGGTGGTCTGTGGGGAGAGGGGGAGGGGCTGGTGGTCAGCGGGGAGAGGGGGAGGGGCTGGTGGTCTGTGGGGGAGAGGGGGAGGGGCTGGTGGTCTGTGGGGGAGAGGGGGAGGGGCTGGTGGTCTGTGGGGGAGAGGGGGAGGGGCTGGTGGTCTGTGGGGGAGAGGGGGAGGGGCTGGTGGTCAGCGGGGGAGGAGCCCTGGTGGGCAGGTCAGGTTGTTCCGGTCGTAGCGTCGGGGATCGGGGGGGGAACATGTGTCGGGGATCAGGGTTGTTGAAGTGGTCTTCAACCCTTCCCTTGTGTATGAGCTTGGCCTGCTTGATGCCCTTTTTCAGATTAGCCCTGGCTAAACAGTAGGCCAGTGCATCGCCTGACCTAAAAGCAGCGTCACGTGCCTTTAGGAGTAGGCGGACCTCTCTACAAGTTATTATAACTGAAGATATATTAATGTCACGTAATATTCATAACACCTAAACCCCAAATAAGCTCTATGTTTCTATGTCGGCCTTCCATGACTCTGAAGTCTCACTTAACCGTCATGCTTTAACATCCAGGGCCGATGCATTTAAACATCACAAGTCTATTAAGAATCAAACCTTTAATGACCTGAGAAGTGGTGTATCACAGACTGACCCTGATATCCTGGTGGACTGAAACGGGTCTTAACATAACTCTGAGGTTTCCTACGTGACGCTGGATATGTTCATCTGTTACTGTTTCAACTGATGTCACGGTAATCACGGTAACGGCCCAATTAGTTTCAATAGATATTGTATAGTTGTATATATTGTGGGAGTGAGTATTAACGAATGACTGACATGATGTATGTGTCTTTTAGTAAATCCATTTCCAAGCTATGACCACCTGATGGCGTTTTGGGGTTTGATTGAGCCTTCAATTGACTAAATGGTTGGGGTCTCCAGAGCCAAGAGCCTCCAGAGCGTCCATCCACGGTAGGTTATGGTCTGAGCTGCTCTGTAGTAACAGAGGGTGGGATGCCATTGCATTTACAGAAGGCTGCACTAAAGGACTCAGACCCCTTTAAATACACCAGTGACCTACAGCAACTCAGTTTTCCCCATGGTGTGGCACACATAACCACTATAAAACATTTAGCCAAACAAGAGCCTTACTAGTTTATAACTTAAAGCAGTAACCTTTGTTCAAGCCGTCTCACGTATCGTGTTAGACTGTCCCTTTAACCGATAGCCTGTGTGGTGGTCTGTGTTGGGTTAGGGTTAGGGTTAGGGTTAGGGTTAGGGTTAGACGTAAGGGGGAAAGGCAGCGGCGGTTGAGGGAAGGAGCCGAACACAGGTGGGTGTTATCTTCTATATTTGTATAAATATATATATGTATATTTATATACACACACACATATACCCATACCCATTTGTGTTAGAGTCCCTGCAGGGCCACAAGGGGAAATAAACAAAAAGGGGGGGGAAAAAAATAAATCATAAGTAATAAATAATAGCCCAGGTATGGACACACACACACACACACCAACATACGCACACATATATGGATATCCCCATATATATATACATATATATATTTTTGGATTAAAATGTTGGTCTGTAGAAGGGGTTAGTGGGGGAAGAAGATAAAGGTACACAAGATAAGAACACCAAGTCAAAATGTAAGTGCAAGGTAGGAAGTGCTGGAATAAATATACAAGATCAGACTAGTGTCTGATAGATCAAACAAACGGGGGTGGATACAATTTAAAATTCACACAATACACAAGGTCAAAATATAAGTGCAAAATGGAAAGTGCTATAGTGAATAAAATGAGGACAAGATTTACATAACAATAATAACAACAAAATCAAAGAAACTGAAGGAAAGGAATAATGTTAGTAGTGGGATAGAAAAAACCTGGTAATAAAGAGGTAATAAATAGGTATTAGTAAAATCAAAAATACATTGGATCCAAATATAAGTGCAAGATAAAAGTGCTACATATAAATAAAATATGGTAAGTGCATAAGAGATGTAAAAGACATGCATAAGAGAGTAAAAATCCACACAATAAAACATGCAAGATCAAAACTGAGGTGCAAGATATCAAGTGCTATAGTAAAAGGTATAAAGTGCTATAGTAAAACGTTTTTAATGCTGTAATACAAGGGAAAAGCATTTTTTAATGTATGTTTGCATGCCGAATACAAAAAGTAGAACACAATGGTAATAATAACAACAAAGGGATTAGTAGTAAATGGGGTAAAAGAAACAGAAGTAAATTGAGGGGAGTCCCCTGTATTTTACTGTGGCCCCACATCCTGTTCCAGCAAGGACCCTATTCCTTCATATTGAGGCGCCTTCCTCTGTCCATCTGACCAGCGCGACTCCATCTCCAGTCCTGTGATGCTGAGTGCTGTGACCGGGTGTTGTTGGAAGTGTTGTATAAGTAGAGTGTTGAGTGTGGCTTTATGTATGGTGTATAGGTGTTGTTTGAGGCGGGTCTCCATAGGGTGTTTTGTTTCGCCAATATATAAAATGTGACAGTGTGAGCAGGTTATGGCATAGACTATATTGCTGTCATGTAATGTGAGGTGTTGAGGGATGGGACTGGAGGTGAAGGCACGTCGGTTCAGGATGACCGCCAGCTGCCTGAAGTGATGTTGGTGCGGAGAGGGGGCACTTCCGATCCGGGTGGAGAGGCGGGCCCGCACCAGAAGGTCCCGCAGGTTGGGGTTCTTCCGGTAGGCCGAGATGATGTTGTGGTTTTGTAGGGTGTTGTTGTGGTGTTGTGCGTGTGTGAAGGCGTGTTTCAGTTTGGAGTGTATGTGTATGATGTTATGGGTGAATGTGCTGATGAGTGGTATGATGTGTTGCGGTGGTTGGGGGTCCTGAATACTCCCCCGTCCAGAGTAAGGGTTTTCCTTGGGGGATCTGTTGGGGAAGATCACCTGGCTCAGGGAGCTGGGTCCCCCCAGGTGGAGGCGCAAGCCCGTCGGTTCGTTGATGGAGGAGATGGGCCGGTTGAGGTGAGGTGTGGGGGAAGGAGGATGGTTAAGGTGAGGTGGGGGAGGGGGTGGATGATTGAGGTGTGACATGCAGAGGGGTGGTTGGTTGAGGTTAGGGCAGGGGGATGGGGGGTTAAGGTTAGGATTAGGGTTGGGGTTGGGGTAGGGAGAAGGGGGGTTAGGATTGAGGTTGAGGTTAGGGTAGGGAGATGAAGGGTTGGGGTGGGGGGAAGGGGGGTTGGGTGGGTTGGGGTAAGGGGATTTGAGTAAGGGTCCATGGGGGTATGGGGTCTCAACTCCGCCAATGTGTTTGATTTAATGTGGCGGAGGAATCGTTTGGTATACCCCCTGCCCCTTAGAACCCGGAAAAGGGTGGTGATTGCCCTCTGCATGTCAATTCCGGTTGTGCACAGTCTGTGGAAGCGGATGATCTGTGACTTTATGATGCCTGGGAATGTGTGTTTGGGGTGAAAACTGGTTTTGTGTAGGAGTGTCCGTGGGTTTAAAGAAGACTTTTGTGTGTAGGTATGTGTATGGTGTGTCAGTGTGTGGAAAGAAGACAAGAAGACTAAAAAATCTATGTGTTGTGCATGACGTGTATATTTAATTTTAATGGTTGGATGGTGTGTGTTGAGTGTGTGTATGAATATTAAAAAGTCTTCAAGACTGTGTGGCCAGAAGATGTCGTCAAGGAACCGACAGTACACCTGTGGCAGCAATGGGCATTTTTGCAGAGCTGTAGTTTCAAAGTCTGCCATGTAGATGTTTGCGTAGCTGGGTGCAAATTTTTTGCCCATTGCTGTGCCGTAGGTTTGTAGGTAGTGTTGGTGATTGAAGGTGAAGTCATTATTGCGGAGGTTGATGGTGAGGAGTTCCAGCAGGTGACTGTCGGGCCTTTCGGGGTCTGGGTAGCGGAGTGCGGATTGAACGGCCCGCAGGCCAGCATCTATGTCTATGTTGGTGTAAAGTGAATCTATATCAATGGTAAATAAAAATGCGTGTGATGGAACCTGTGTCTGTCTAAGTGTATGAATGAAGTGATAGGTGTCCTTAATGTAACTGGGGTGTTGACAGGAGAGTGGTTGCAGGTAGTGTTCAATGAACTCAGCTGATGGAGACCCTCTTCGTAACTCACCACCCTCCTCTTCATCACTCACCACCCTCCTCTTCATCTTCTAATCTTCTAACCACCCTCCTCTTCATCACTCACCACCCTCCTCTTCATCACTCACCACCCTCCTCTTCACCACTCACCACCCTCCTCTTCATCACTGACCACCCTCCTCCTCATCGCTAACAACCCTCCTCTTCATCACTCACCACCCACCTCTTCATCACTAACAACCCTCCTCTTCATCACTCACCACCCACCTCCTCATCACTCACCGCCCTCCTCTTCATCACTCACCACCCTCCTCTTCATCACTCACCACCCACCTCTTTATCACTCACCACCCTCCTCTTCATCACTCACGGCCCTCCTCTTAATCACTCACCACCCTCCTCTTCATCACTAACCACCCTCCTCTTCATCACTAACCACCCTCCTCTTCATCACTAACCACCCTCCTCTTAATCACTCTCCACCCTGTGTGTGTGTGTGTATAAGTTGTGGTGTGAAGTCTCTGGTTCACGTCCAGTGGTCTAACTCTGAAAGCCCCCTCTTCATCAGTGGATCACCAAACAGGCGTCACGTACCCAACCCATACCAACAGCCGGCGGGCCGTGGCCCATCTCCGTCCTTATGGGTAGGGGAACGGCCCGGGTTCTCAGAGGGCCAGCGGGAGCACAGGGAGTCTGGGTCGCTAGCGGTAAACACCTCCACCTTCAGAGAGCCCAAATCCACTTCTGGCTGGCCTTCTCCAGGTGGCTTCTTTGAGGGAGAGGAGTAGGAGAGACACACCTCTGCTCTACCGTGACCAGATGGTGGCCACAGATGGCCACAACAACCATTGGGCTCTTACTACACCAGAGGGCTTTACCATCACATTTAGCTCCTTTTGAAAAGGACAACACATCATGTTCACCTCACTGGATTATGGAACACAACGTCATGAACACCAATCCAACATCATACTTTAATAACACTTCAAAAAAGGATTTAAAGGAAACAATCCCATGTGATTAATAATGCTTCAAAGAATCAAAGAAACAACATGAACATGTGATATTTAGCTGGTCAGACCATGAAAGAACATCCAATGCATGACTCCCTTTCAGCTCTGAGAACACATCTTCATCTCCACCACAAACATCATATTGAATACAACAGTCTTCTAGAACGTGTTAAAGAGAAAGTTCAACCATTTAAAACATTATATTGCATGAAGTATTTTTTGCGAGTTCAGGAATTTTTATTAAGCTAAATGAATAACAGTCAAAAGTTGAACAGTCTTTAAATCCCTGGGGTCCATCCGTGACCCAGTGGTAGGACCCATGGTGGTAGATCACCTCCTCTGACCCCTGACCTCTGAAACTGATCTCTCGCCATTTGGGGCCTTAAGGGAGAACCCCCCCCCTCACCCCCCCGTGTGTGTGTGTGTCTGTATAGTTTATACTATATGTGTGTGTGTGTGTGTGTGTGTGTGTGTGTGTGTGTGTGTGTGTGTGTGTTGAGCACACCCATGTCTCCTTTACTCTAATCAAGTTGGCCTTAAGGGGTTGGATTCACGCCCCCTAGTGGTGCAATAACAGATATTAATAAAACATGACTTTGATAAGCAGCCTCAAGCCTCAAGCTGTCTGAAGAATAGTAATTTATCAGACAGCTTCATACAAACATACTAACAGTGAACACATGTGATTAGGAGTAGGTAGGGGTCAGAGGTCATTAAGGAGCAGGTAGGGGTCAGAGGTCATTAAGGAGCAGGTAGGGGTCAGAGCTCATTAAGGAGCAGGTAGGGGTCAGGGGTCATTAAGGAGCAGGTAGGGGTCAGATGTCATTAAGGAGCAGTTAGGGGTCAGAGGTCATTAAGGAGCAGGTAGGGGTCAGAGGTCATTAATGAGCAGGTAGGGGTCAGGGGTCATTAAGGAGCAGGTAGGGGTCAGATGTCATTAAGGAGCAGGTAGGGGTCAGAGGTCATTAAGGAGCAGGTAGGGGTCAGGGGTCATTAAGGAGCAGGTAGGGGTCAGAGGTCAATAAGGAGCAGGTAGGGGTCAGGGGTCATTAAGGAGCAGGTAGGGGTCAGAGGTCATTAAGGTTTATGTAGAGGTCAGGGGTCATTAAGGAGCAGGTAGGGGTCAGAGCTCATTAAGGAGCAGGTAGGGGTCAGGGATCATTAAGGAGCAGGTAGGGGTCAGATGTCATTAAGGAGCAGGTAGGGGTCAGAGGTCATTAAGGAGCAGGTCGGGGTCAGGGGTCATTAAGGAGCAGGTAGGGGTCAGATGTCATTAAGGAGCAGGTAGGGGTCAGAGGTCATTAAGGAGCAGGTAGGGGTCAGGGGTCATTAAGGAGCAGGTAGGGGTCAGAGGTCATTAAGGAGCAGGCAGGGGTCAGGGGTCATTAAGGAGCAGGTAGGGGTCAGAGGTCATTAAGGAGCAGGTAGGGGTCAGAGGTCATTAAGGAGCAGGTAGGGGTCAGAGGTCATTGAGGAGCAGGTAGGGGTCAGAGGTCATAGGAGAAACATGTGGTACTCTTGGAGGATTTCAAGTGAAGAAAGGGGAACAATGGTGGTCCCAAAGCAGCACAACATCCAGTGTGATCTAGTGACTGTTCCTCCCCTTGAGGCGTTATGAACAAACAACAGAATCAATGGTCCCTCCCATGTCCTCAATAAACAGAAGGACTCCAATAAGAGAATAGCAGACGTTCTAAATCCTCAACAGGTGAGGACATGTCTTTAATACGTGTTCCCAACACAAGGAATCAATATTCACTTTAAAGTCCCAACAGGACCATCAGTATCTGTTCCCATGGACCACTTGTATTGATGACCAGAAGATCAACCAGGATCCCTGCTACTAACTCATGTGTGTGTGTGTGTGTGTGTGTGTGTGTGTGTGTGTGTGTGTGTGTGTGTGTGTGTGTGTGTGTGTGTATTTTAAGATGTGTGTTTGTGTGCGCGTATATGTGTGTGTATTTTAAGATGTGTGTATGTGTATTTCTATATGTTTGAGTATGTCTGTGTGTGTGTGTGTGTATGTTTATAAATATGTGTGTGTGTTTGTGTGAGTCTGAGGTGGGGGAGGTAAGGACGTGAGGAGGTGAAGGAGGTGAAGAGATGAGGAGGTGAAGGAGGTGGGGGAGGTGAGAAGGTGGGGGAGGAGAGGAGGTGGGGGAGGTGAGGAGGTGAGGAGGTGAGGAGGTGAGGAGGTGGGGGAGGTGAAGAGATGAGGAGGTGAGGAGGTGGGGGAGGTGAAGAGATGAGGAGGTGAGGAGGTGAGGAGGTGAGGAGGTGGGGGAGTTGAGGAGGTGAGGAGGTGAGGAGGTGAGGAGGTGAGGAGGTGGGGGAGGTGAGGAGGTGAGGAGGTGAGGAGGTGAGGAGGTGAGGAGGTGGGGGAGGTGAGGAGGTGAGGAGGTGGGGGAGGTGGGGAGGTGAGGAGGTGAGGAGGTGAGGAGGTGGGGGAGGTGAGGAGGTGGGGAGGTGGGGGAAGTGGGGGAGGTGGGGGAGGTGGGGAGGTGAGGAGGTGAGGAGGTGAGGAGGTGAGGAGGTGGGGGAGGTGAGGAGGTGAGGAGGTGGGGGAGGTGAGGAGGTGAGGAGGTGGGGGAAGTGGGGGAGGTGGGGGAGATGAGGAGGTGAGGAGGTTGAGGAGGTGGGGGAGGTGGGGAGATGAGGAGGTGGGGAGGTTAGGGAGGTGAGGAGGTGGGGAGGTGGGGGAGGTGAGGAGGAGAGGAGGTGAGGAGGTGAGGAGGTGGGGGAAGTGGGGGAGGTGAGGAGGTGAGGAGGTGGGGGAGGTGAGGAGGTGAGGAGGTGAGGAGGTTGAGGAGGTTGAGGAGGTGGGGAGGTGAGGAGGTGAGGAGGTGGGGAGGTGAGGAGGTTGAGGAGGTGGGGAGGTGAGGAGGTTGAGGAGGTGAGGAGGTTGAGGAGGTGGGGAGGTGAGGAGGTGAGGAGGTGAGGAGGTTGAGGAGGTGGGGGAGGTGAGGAGGTTGAGGAGGTGAGGAGGTTGAGGAGGTGAGGAGGTGAGGAGGTTGAGGAGGTGGGGAGGTGAGGAGGTGGGGAGGTGAGGAGGTGAGGAGTTGAGGAGGTGAGGAGGTTGAGGAGGTGGGGAGGTGAGGAGGTGAGGAGGTGGGGAGATGAGGAGGTTGAGGAGGTGGGGAGGTGAGGAGGTTGAGGAGGTGAGGAGGTTGAGGAGGTGGGGAGGTGAGGAGGTGGGGGAGGTGAGGAGGTTGAGGAGGTGAGGAGGTGAGGAGGTGAGGAGGTTGAGGAGGTGAGGAGGTGAGGAGGTGAGGAGGTGAGGAGGTTGAGGAGGTGAGGATGTTGAGGAGGTGGGGAGGTGAGGAGGTGAGGAGGTTGAGGAGGTGAGGAGGTTGAGGAGGTGGGGAGGTGAGGAGGTGGGGGAGGTGAGGAGGTGGGGAGATGAGGAGGTGGGGAGGAGTGGAGGTGAGGAGGTGAGGAGGTTGAGGAGGTGGGGGAGGTGAGGAGGTTGAGGAGGTGAGGAGGTGAGGAGGTGGGGGAGGTGAGGAGGTGAGGAGGTGAGGAGGTGAGGAGGTGGGGGAGGTTAGGGAGGTGAGGAGGTGAGGAGGTGAGGAGGTGAGGAGGTTGAGGAGGTGAGGAGGTTGAGGAGGTGGGGAGGTGAGGAGGTGAGGAGGTGGGGAGATGAGGAGGTTGAGGAGGTGGGGAGGTGAGGAGGTTGAGGAGGTGAGGAGGTTGAGGAGGTGGGGAGGTGAGGAGGTGGGGGAGGTGAGGAGGTTGAGGAGGTGAGGAGGTGAGGAGGTGAGGAGGTTGAGGAGGTGAGGAGGTGAGGAGGTGAGGAGGTGAGGAGGTGAGGAGGTTGAGGAGGTGAGGATGTTGAGGAGGTGGGGAGGTGAGGAGGTGAGGAGGTTGAGGAGGTGAGGAGGTTGAGGAGGTGGGGAGGTGAGGAGGTGGGGGAGGTGAGGAGGTGGGGAGATGAGGAGGTGGGGAGGAGTGGAGGTGAGGAGGTTGAGGAGGTTGAGGAGGTGGGGGAGGTGAGGAGGTTGAGGAGGTGAGGAGGTGAGGAGGTGGGGGAGGTGAGGAGGTGAGGAGGTGAGGAGGTGAGGAGGTGGGGGAGGTTAGGGAGGTGAGGAGGTGAGGAGGTGAGGAGGTGAGGAGGTTGAGGAGGTGAGGAGGTTGAGGAGGTGGGGAGGTGAGGAGGTGAGGAGGTGGGGAGATGAGGAGGTTGAGGAGGTGAGGAGGTGAGGAGGTGGGGAGGTGAGGAGATGAGGAGGTGAGGAGGTGGGGGAGGAGAGGAGGTTGGCTGCTCCCGCTTCCTCGTGATCAGACACCACTTAGCCACGCCCCTTTCCACTACAGTGTGTGTGTGTGGGTGTGTGTGTGTGTGTGTATGTGTGTGTGTGTGTGTGTGTGTGTGTGTGTGTGTGTGTGTGTGTGTGTGTGTGTGTGTGTGTGTGTGTGTGTGTGTGTGTGTGTGTGTGGCTACAACGGACACAGAGACACTGAGGAACCCCACCCTAACCAGAACCCAGGGAGGAGGTCCTCCTGGGTGAATGTGGACTGGAAGGTGTGGATGAGTGTCAGTGTGTCTGAGGACCCTCCTCCATCTGGGGACACTCTGTAGAAGGAGAGAGAGCCAGCAGGTCGGTCCACATACACTCCTACTCTGTTAGAGGGGGGGAGACGTATGTCTGTTTTACTACCGTTGTACCGGACATAGTAACAACCATCATAACAATAAAGACTCCAGGACTTGTTGTTTCCTCCAAGCCTGCTGTCTTCACCCACTCCTCTCCTAGTGATTCCTCTGTATGTCACTCCTATATAAACACCTCCTTTCCTCTCCACCTCCCAGTAACAGCGGTCAGTCAGACCCTCTCTACACAACACCTGGTGATGGTAGTCAAATCTCTCCGGGTGATCAGGATACTCCTCCTCCTCTCTAACCCACGTCACCTTCCTGTTGTCCTCAGACAGAGAGAGTCCTCTGTGGGCTGTGTTTGGGTCCAGTGTGAGTTCACACGCATCTGATGGAGAACAAGACATGATTAGTCTGCTGAACTGTTGTTGTTGTTCCTAGAAACTGAGGCCAGACTGTAGTTTGTGTTCTCCTGATGTTCTCAGTCCCTCAGCGTCACCACATGGGCTCTGTGTGTGTCATCAATATATTAGTAGTATCAGCATTATTATGTTCTAATGTCTTACATAACAATCAGAATAATAATAAGATTATTATTGGATTTATATAATAATATTAATAATAATAACAACACTTAGAATAATAATAATAATAATAATAGTATAAATAATTAATTAATTATTTATTTATTTATTTATTAAAGTATTTATATTAATATGTGTATAAATAATAAGAAATAATAATATTCAGAATTATAATACATTATAGTAATCATTATTCAAAACTTATTTGAACCATAAGGATGATGATAATCATCAGAATAACAGTAGTTGTTATAATATAATATTAAATACACACACTAATATTAAAGGGAAAGCTGCTCCGTTTGGGTCTCTAAACGTGTTGGTCAGCATTTCTGATGTTTTGGACTGAAATGTAGAAAGTTATCAAACGGGGACATGTTGTCTACTTCCAGATCAACCAGTTTTCACACAGTGGTTTTCTATTGGCTCCGCCCCCTGGCTCCAGTGAGGGGGGGTTGGACAGCGTTTGGCCACGCCCCTTAAACCTGCTCCTTTGGAACCCAAACTGTACATTTTTTATAAAACCTTTACGACTCTTTGGGAACTGGTAGGCAGACGGTCTGCTAAAACGGTTGTTTACTTACCCTTTAATAATGTGAGGATTGTTATGGTCTAATAATAATAATAACACTACTAATAACCAATAATAATTCATAAATAAATAACCATGTATCAGTAATAATACCTGTTGTATTTTATAAAAGGAGGATTCATTGTGATGGTTAACAATATTAATATTGATCATGTAAAACATCATATATATAATCAATATTAATATTGATAAGATACATGATGTATCTAATCAATATTAATATTAATCAATATTAATATTGATTAGATCCATCATGTTCATTCCCAGCAGGACGTCACCTCCTGCTGTGTGGATGGACCTTCCATCTAAAGAGTGAGTGTGTGTTGTGATGACTCAAACTAAACAGACACTCACACTTCTTTAGACCTGGTTTCAGCCTCCATCCTCCACCGTGCTCCACCCTGGGGGGAACAAAGAGAGAGCAGTTGAAACATTCACACTCATGATCTGCTGGATCATCACTTTGTACACAACATGAGTTACAGCCGCCTTGGTAAACCACTTCATCTAGCGGCTGGTTGAATCCTTGTAGGAGACACGGTCCCTGAGAGGTGAGCTGTCCTCTCCGTACCTGAGAGTGTCCAGTCTCCAGCGTGGATCCTCCAGTCCAGCAGAGAGCAGCGTAACTCCTGAGTCTCCTGGGTGATTGTAGCTCAGGTCCAGCTCTCTCAGACGGGAGGGGTTGGAGCTCAGAGCTGAGGCCAGAGAAGCACAGCCGTCCTGTGTGACCAGACAGCCAGACAACCTGCACACACACACACACACACACACACACACAAACACACAAACACACAAACACACACACACACACACCAGAATGAGTTATTCTTATGAATATACTCTATTTAGATGTGTGAATTTATACTTTTATGGCTGTAAATCAGTAGAATGTCTTTTGATATCAAACCCTGTGCTGTAAGTGTTTGCTCATTGAGGCCAACTGACCTGAGAGTCTCCAGTGTACAGTGTGGACTCCCCAGTCCAGCAGAGAGCAGCTTCACTCCTGAATCCTGCAGGTCGTTGGTACTCAGGTCCAGCTCTCTCAGACTGGAGGAGTTGGAGCTGAGAACTGAGGCCAGAGCTTCACAGCATCTCTCTGCACTGTAAACCCGAATGTTCAAAGTAATCAAATAGATTAAGTAGTGTGTACTCAAAGTTTCAAAAAAGTTCTACGAACTCAAAAATGTTGAGTTCGTGTGACTTGTCGTCCTTTTTTGAGTAACTGCAACTTAACTTGATTGATTAACTTGATTGACTTGAACTATTTGTGTATTAAGTAAGCATAACTTAAAAGCATAACTTAAGCACGATAATTAAATCATAATTATAATAATATAATAATATATAATAATAATAAAATAAAATAAAATAATTTAAATAATTAAGTAATTACATATTCAAAATGATAAATTCCACTGATTTCTATTGTTTCAACATTCATGTGTCTGATGTCAGTAACATTATAGTGGGTATTGGGGAGGACTTTAAAGGACTGTATATGATGACTCTGTATATCGCGCGCACTCGCACTCGTGTCGGTCAGAACACAAGACAAGAGGTACGATCTTTGGTCTTTAATCCACAGGCATGGGTTCTTCTGGCATTTATCTGGGGTTGGGTGTGTGGTATATACTCATGGAAGCAGTGATTCCTGTGGAATTGATCTCATGGGTGTCAGACGGGGGGGGGATTCAGGTCGCGATGGCCAGCGGTGGGGGTGGGGGGGGAGGGTGGCGGCGGGACTTCAGGTCCGAACGGGGGGGGCGTTAACGGCGACGCGTTAGTAACGCATTAACCTTGACAGCCCTATTCTTTATTATCAAATGTATGGTGTGGCGGCAAGGTTTTAGCCGTGGAAACCTTACCAGCGGAAACGCTGCATGAACGCACACATTGGTCTAGTCGCCACCCTTGAGGGTCAGACGATGTTTCAGCAACACGCCCCTCCCCCCTCCATGAACTGTTTCAGCAACACGCCCCTCCCCCCTCTCCCCTTGACGGGCGGTTTCAACCCACCCCCCACCCCCATTTGATTCGCTCCACCCCCCTCCCCCACTCCACACCACTCCACCGCGATCATTTGCTCTCCTCCCCCCAACCGCGTTGAAGAACTCCAAGATCTTGTCCAAAGTGCATGGTAAGTTACTTAAAGTATTAATTAATTAATAGATACATCACATACATTATACCAATTATAGTTAGTTATTTCTGCTCATTTAATCTACCTGATTTAAAAATATAATTTCGCTCAATTGTTCTCGCTAGTCTCGCATGTTGGTGTAGTGCAGAGCACATGAGGCTCATATAACGTTGCACTATTTAGCAGGAATGCTTGAAACCTACTCTTTTTCTTATCTTTATGCACCACGGAGATATATTGCTGTCTTCAACAATTGTACTCTTTGTAAGTCGCTTTGGATAAAAGCGTCTGACAAATGCCCTAAATGTAATGTAAATGTATTCAGGTTATGGGAAAATGAATCTTGTTTTTAAGAGCTAACTCTGGTTACTAACTTTTACTATCTAAACCAAACCGAAGCCCAAAACGGTGTTAAAATTTCGAGCACGTGGTTTCCTTCCATTCATGGTGGTTAGAACACGTGTAAGGGATAACTTATGGCTAGCTGGTCATTAGCTAGCCAGCTGGCTTTTACAGCCTAGGTTTCCGACCGCACAGCAGTGTTGTGTATTCTGTATTCCATGGTCATGTTTTTGTAAGCTAATAGTAATGAACTTTTTGTTATATTGAGTTGTAAGTAATTCTGGTTTGAATGTTGTTGATGGAGGTCTAAACTTTGTCATTTTTTTTCCTTTCAGGTGGCTTGTTCCGATATGGTCTGGCAGTGTAAGTTGTGCGCTCCTTCTTTCACTTCCAGAATACAGTTATTGAAACACTACAGACTGCAGCACAGCCCTCTTCCATGCCTCTATACTGATTGCGTGTGTACATTTCAGTCATCATTCAGCAGTTGAGGCAGACAATTGCTGAAGAACTGAAGAAGACTGAGAAGAACCTGCCTCTCATTACCAAGATGATGCAGACCACATTTGCCCTGCGCGGACAGACCATAGTAAACTCCTGCCCACCAGTGAACGAGCTCATGGACCTGGCCTGCTCTTAAAATAGAGTGTGGTAATATGGATATTTTTTTCCTGTGTTAACATATTGCACATTCTGTGTGGTTTAAAGTGAAAGTTGTGGTTCTTACTCATTTGGCGGCTATTTGCTGCGTTATAGAAGTTTAAGAGATCCTCCAAGTTGAACTGACTAATTGATGTTGTTGTATTGTCCTGATGCTGTTTTTAAATGTAGGTGTATGCAGAGTTCCAGATGGTTACAAACCGGAACCTGCCCAACACCTTCTACGCAGAGCTTGACCGCCATATTCGTAGACTGATGACGTTATTTCGACAGAAGGCGACTAAAACTGGGACCACAGCAGTTGCGTTGGCAGACATTTTACGAATCCACGATGAACAGGTGAATAGATTATTATACATGTCGTAGGTTGAACCTCTAACATTGGACAGCTTCAATGATTCAAATGAGCTTTTACATTTTACAATTAGTCCACTTTGTGTTTGCTATTTGTCTGATTGCATTAAAGATGTGTAGAGGTTATTTGTGGACATATGTTCTGATTGGACTGTTTAAAATCAACATTGTTCAGTAAACTTTTCAGTATATACACTTCTGTTTTTTATCTTAATAGGAAATCCATGACATCCACACCAGGCGCACCACTGTTCTCCATGCACTTCCTGTGTATCTGAACGAGGAAGTCTCTGGATTTTTCAGAACCTGCACAGTGAGTCTCCTTAAATAATGAACAGTACCACTGTATATTAAGTGAACAGTTAATCAAAATACTAACATGTTTTAGGACTTACCCTTGTTTAGTCTATCCATACAGTTTGTGTGATTTGGAGAGGTATGGTCTGTTTTATTTCACCCTACTACAAATGAACTGGCTTGGTGTTTTGTTCAAAGCGACAAGAAGTTTAGTAAAACATTTTCCTGTATGTGTTCTTGAGCTTAGTATCAGTCTATCTCCCGCCACTTAGATTCTCTGGTAACTTGGCTGATTCCTGTGTCCAGAACACGCATCTTCTGTTTTTACTTACAACTTACAAACATAACTCCATATACTTAGCTTTGTGCTGCACCAGCAGTACTTAAATGATAAGGAGAGATGATTTGTCAACAACAATAACCAAAAAAAACGTTATAAAATAAATTAAGTACTATTTTGTGGAAAAAATAATTCTATTTAACTCTTATATTAGTAGAAACCATGGATTAGTTTGTGATTAGTATGTCTCTTTCATTCATTCAGGAGCCTGATGAGCCAGAGCTTGACGATGTTGCTGTGGCCCTCCTTACTGTCATCAGTGACCATGACACAAGTCCAGTTCACTACCAGCCTGTGAAAATCTCTGTCGTCCTCGAAAGTGACATCGTGATCAGCCTCCCCAGATTTGGTGATGCCTTCCTGGTCATGTTTGGACTGATTTATGCACTACACCTCAGCTATCCTAAAGCGCTGACCAACACTTTTGAATTCGTTCAGAAGATTGTACTTGGTCTAGAAGCTGGTAAACTGTCGCCCAGGTTGCAGACACTCAAGAATGACTTGATGATAAATGTGTAGAAAGGATGTGGGGTGAGGTATTATTATTGTGAATCAAAGTTCTTTCCCTTTGTCACAATAATGCCTTAAGAAGTAAGCAAAGAACTTTGATTCAGAAGGCCTTCAATAATACCTCACTGAGGTATCCTTCTTTCTATACATTTATCAATAGGCCTACTACACAGTGTGCACTGTTCATTTTTTCTATTTTTCTATTTGTTTTTATTTTCTATTTGCCATATTTAACTGTTGTAAAGTTGTTTAATTATAGTGATTCTATTGTATTTATGTTTGACTTGTGTACATAAAACTATTTTTTATTAAGTTCAAATAATGTGGTTGTGTACTTATTTTTTTAAGTTCTGTTAACTTATTCCCACGGATAGAAAACTGAAAACTTTAAGTCGTAGTAACTGAATATAATCAAGTAGCACCCAATCAAAACTTTTGAGTTCTGAAAACTGACAACTTTAAGTCATAGTAACTTAAATTAGTTAAGTAGCACCTAATCAAAACTTTTGAGTTCTGAAAACTGACAACTTTAAGTCATAGTAACTTAAATTAGTTAAGTAGCACCTAATCAAAAGTTTTGAGTTCTGAGAACTCAAAACATTTGAGTTCTGTGAACTCAAAACTTTTGAGTTCTCAGAACTCAAAACTTGAGTTCTCAGAACTCAAAACTTTTGAGTACTGAGAACTTGAGTTTTTTGAGTTGATAAACTCAAAAATTTTGAGGCAAGTCATTGCCTCAAAATTTTTGAGTTCTGCTAACTTATTCGGTTTTATCAGAACTCAAAACTTTTGAGTACTGAGAACTTATTCGGTTTTACAGTGCACATACACACACACACACATACACCGCACACACACACACACACATACATGCACGCACACACATGCACACACACACACACACACATGCACACACACATTCACGCACACACACATGCACGCACACACACATACACCACACACACACACACATGCACACACACACACACACACACACACACATGCACACACACACACACACACACACCCGCACACACACACACACACCATCAGGAGAAACCCACTATATGCTTGCTGTGAAGTTCAAGTCAAAGACGATCGTCTTCTGCGAGAAAACCATCGATGGTCCTTTAAAGGCATGATGATGATGATGATGAAGGTGGGGTCAGGATGGGATGGGGATGGGGAGGGAGGAGGAGGGGGGGGGTCTGTAATCGATCCAAACACAACCCCCTCTTTATTCCTAAACTGTTTATTTAATTCCATCAGGGGGCTCACGCAAACTGGTGGAGACGCATTACGCCCATCAATTAGCATCACCGCGAGACCCCCCCTCCCCCCCGCCCACGGGACGGCTTATACCCCCCCCACGCAAGCTGCTACTTCCCCCTCACTCCCCTCTCTCCCTCTCCCTCTCCTCCCCTCACCCCCTCTCCCCCCCTTACTCTCCCTCTCCTCCCCCTCACCCCCCCTCTCCCCCCTCACTCTCCCTCTCCCCCTCTCCTCCCCCTCACCTCCTCTCCCCCTCTCCTCCTCTCCCCCTCTCCCCCCCTCACCTCCTCACTCCCTCACTCCCCCCCTCACTCCCCCTCTCCTCACTCCCCTCTCCTCCCCCTCTCCCCCCCCTCACTCCCCCTCTCCTCCCCTCACTCCCCCTCACTCCCCCTCTCCTCCCCCTCACTCTCCCCTCTCCCCCCCCTCTCCTCCCCCTCACTCCCCTCTCCTCCCCTCACTCCCCTCTCCTCCCCCTCTCCTCACCCTCACTCCCCTCTCCTCCCCCTCTCCTCCCCTCACTCCTCCTCCCCTCACTCCCCCTCACTCCCCCTCTCCCCTCCCTCACTCCCCCTCTCCTCACCCTCACTCCCCTCTCCTCCCCTCACTCCCCCCTCTCCTCCCCCTCACTCCCCTCTCCTCACCCTCACTCCCCCTCTCCCCCCCCTCACTCCCCCTCTCCTCACCCTCCCCCCCCCTCACTCCCCCCCTCCTCCCCTCACTCCCCCCCTCCTCCCCTCACTCCCCCTCTCCTCCCCCCCGTCACTCCCCCTCTCCTCCCCTCACTCCCCCTCCTCCCCCCTCTCCCCCCCCTCACTCCCCTCACTCCCCCTCTCCCCCCCCTCACTCCCCTCTCCTCCCCTCTCCCCCCCCTCACTCCCCCCTCTCCCCCCCTCACTCCCCTTCTCCTCACCCTCACTCCCCTCTCCTCCCCCTCTCCTCCCCCTCTCCTCCCCTCCTCCCCTCACTCCCCCTCTCCTCCCCCTCACTCCCCTCTCCTCCCCCTCTCCCCCCCTCCCCTCACTCCCCCCCTCACTCCCCCTCCTCCCCCCCCTCACTCCCCTCTCCTCACCCTCACTCCCCCTCTCCTCCCCCTCACTCCCCCTCTCCTCCCCTCTCCCCCCCCCTCACTCCCCCTCACTCCCCCTCACCCCCCCCTCACCCCCCCCTCACTCCCCTCTCCTCCCCCTCACCCCCCTAGCTTGGGAGCGCTGTAAACAAGGACGGGGGGGACGGGGGGGGGGGGGGAAAGGAAGGAAGAGAGCGCGTGCTGATACACGCCGGTGCTTAGAGGGAAAGCGGACGAGTCAGTGTGTGTGTGTGTGTGTGTGTGTGTGTGTGTGTGTGTGTGTGTGTTTTGGTCGTGGCGTGCTGAACACGGTGAGCCTCTCTCCTCTCTGGACGGCCCTCTTTGAGTTGGCTAAGGGGTCCTTTGGATGTGGGGTACAAGGTGCTCCCCTCTCACGCCCTGAAACGAGCGCTAGGAGGGAGGGAGGGAGGGAGGGAGGGAGGGAGGGAGGGAGGGGGGTGGGAGGGAGGTAGGGAGGGGGGGAGGGAGGTAGGGAGGGGAGGGGGGGGGAGGGGAGGGAAGTAGGGTGAATGTGTGAGTGGGTGAGTGGGTGAGTGTGTGAGTGGGTGGGTGGGTGGGTGAGTGTGTGAGTGTGTGAGTGGGTGGGTGGGTGAGTGGGTGAGTGTGTGAGTGGGTGAGTGTGTGGGTGGGTAAGTGGGTGTGTGTGTGGGTTGGTGAGTGTGTGGGTGTGTGGGTGGGTGAGTGTATGAGTGGGTGTATGAGAGGGTGTATGAGAGGCTGTATGAGTGGGTGTATGAGTGGGTGTATGAGTGGGTGGGTGGGGGAGTGTGTGAGTGGTTGTGTGGGTGGGAGGTTGGGTGTGTGAGTGTATGAGTGTGTGTTTGAGTGGGTGGGTGAGTGGGTGAGTGTGTGTGGGTGAGTAGGTGAGTGTGTGAGTGTGTGTGTGTGTGTGTGTGTGTGTGTGTGTGTGTGTGTGTGTGTGTGTGTGTGTGTGTGTGTGTGTGTGTGTGTGTGTGTGTGTGTGTGTGCGTGTGTGTGTGTGTGTGTGTGGGGGGGGTGAGTGGGTGGTACCCAGGTATAGTTGTACCGCTTGT
>CM051002.1:6396158-6403658 GCA_027704905.1 Muraenolepis orangiensis
ACATTACATTACAGTCATTTAGCAGACGCTTTTATCCAAAGCGACTTACAGTAGTGTGTTTCAACAAAGGAAGTTAAGAGAACAACTCGTCACCAGAAGTCAAAAGTGCATTTCATTTCTAACAAAGTCTCCAAGAACTGAGCCAGCGCTCAGGTAGAAGTACAATAATTCAGGCAAAAGTGTAAGGGAAAAGTACAATAAGTTGGCAAACAATATACAGCAATATCTAGAACAATATCTACCTATCTATAATATGTAATCTACTTTTGACTGACTTAATTGACGCTACGAGGAAGGATCCAGGTAGTGTGTCCTGAAGAGATGGGTTTTCAGCCTGCGGTGGAAGATGGGGAGTGACTCTGCAGTCGTGACCTCCGTAGGGAGTTTGTTCCACCAAATTGGGGCCAAGACGGAGAAGAGCCGTGACCGCGTAGATCGGCCACACGGGCCCCTAAGCGAGGGGGCAAGCAGACGGCCCGAAGAAACCGAGCGAAGTGGACGGGTTGGGATGTAGGGCTTGACCATTGCCTGGAGGTAGGATGGAGCAGTACCTTTTACTGCCTTGTAGGCTAGCACCAAGGTCTTGAACTGGATGCGAGCAGCAACAGGTAGCCAGTGTAGAGTCCGAAGGAGGGTAGATGTGTGGGAGAACTTGGGGCGACTGCACCAGGCGAGCTGCAGCTTTCTGTAGGAGAGGAAGAGAAGGGGAGAGAGGATAAGAGGAGGAGGAGAAAGGGAGGTGAGGACAGTAGGAGAGGAAGAGAAGGGGAGAGAGGATAGGAGGAGGAGGAAGAGGAGAAAAGGGAGGTGAGGACAGTAGGAGAGCAAGAGAAGGGGAGAGAGGATAGGAGGAGGATGAGGAGGAGGAGGAGACGTGGGGAGAGCAGGGGAGGAGAGGAGGCAAACACACATGCTGCTCCTCTCCTCTCTCCTCAGCGTCCTTGCCCACTCACCCCTAGCTGACAGCACGCCGCGACACGCGACCCGGACCTCATGCATATGGATGAGGGCCGACGAGACACGGCAACAACCAATATTCTGTGTGTGTGGGTGTGTGTGTATGTGTGTGTGTGTGTGGGTGGGTGTGTGTGTGTGTGTGTGTGTGTGTGTGTGGGTGTGTGTGTATGTGTGTGTGTGTGTGTGTATTTCACACAGTTGATGCGTGATCGTTTTCTTATGTGGGCTTTGGTTTAATGCTGATTGCTCCTCTCCTCCTTCCCTCTCTCTCTCTTCTCTTCTCCCTCTTCTCCCTCTCCTCTCCTCTCCTCTCCCTCTCATACTATCTTCTCCCTCTCATCCTCTCCTATCCTCTCCTCTCCTCTATTCTCCCATCCTCTCCTCTCCTCTCCTCTCCTCTCCTCTCCTCTCCTCTCCTCTCCTCTCCTCTCCTCTCCTCTCCTCTCCTCTCCTCTCCTCTCCTCTCCTCTCCTCTCAGTTGGTTCCTCAGTTCTTCTTCATGATGGTGGGCGTGACAGGAGCCTCTGTCTACCTGCTGCATCTGGCCAGGGGGCCGCACGTCACGTAAGACCCCCCCCTACCCCCACTACTGACTAAACACATCTCTCTCTCTCTCTCTCTCTCTCTCTCTCTCTCTCTCTCTCTCTCTCTCTCTCTCTCTCTCTCTCTCTCTCTCTCGCTCTCTCTATCTCTCTATCTCTCTCTCTCTCTCTCTCTTTTATAAAGCATGACAAACAAACAAAAAGTTGCCACACACACACACACACACACACACACACACACACACACACACACACACACACACACACACACACACACACACACACACACACACACACACACACACACACACACCATGTCACTGCTGACAACTCACACATCTGTGTTTGAGTAAAAGTCGTTGTGAGTCAACCATCTGGCGGCGCTAACTAGCTCAACCCAGAGGTGTGTGACTCACGTGTGGAAACAGGGCCATTCAGATCACACACACACACACACACACACACACACACACCACACAGTTCTGGGTAGATTCACTCACTTCACTTCCCACCTACTAAGTGAGCAGATTGTGTCTTATCTAGTAATCAAATCCCTCCTCTCTTTCTTTCTTTCTTCCTTTCTTTCTCTCTACCTGTCTTCCTCTCTCTCTCCCCCCACATGCGGGACCACCTTCCTCTCTCTCTCCCCCCACATGCGGGGCCACCTTCCTCTCTCTCTCCCCCCCATGCGGGACCACCTTCCTCTCTCTCCCCCCCACATGCGGGACCACCTTCCTCTCTCTCTCCCCCCACATGCGGGACCACCTTCCTCTCTCTCCCCCCACATGCGGGACCACCTTCCTCTCTCTCCCCCCCACATGCGGGACCACCTTCCTCTCTCTCTCCCCCCCACATGCGGGACCACCTTCCTCTCTCTCCCCCCCACATGCGGGACCACCTTCCTCTCTCTCTCCCCCCACATGCGGGACCACCTTCCTCTCTCTCCCCCCCACATGCGGGACCACCTTCCTCTCTCTCCCCCCCACATGCGGGACCACCTTCCTCTCTCTCTCCCCCACATGCGGGACCACCTTCCTCTCTCTCTCCCCCCCACATGCGGGACCACCTTCCTCTCTCTCCCCCCCACATGCGGGACCACCTTCCTCTCTCTCTCCCCCCCACATGCGGGACCACCTTCCTCTCTCTCCCCCCCACATGCGGGACCACCTTCCTCTCTCTCTCCCCCCACATGCGGGACCACCTTCCTCTCTCTCCCCCCCACATGCGGGACCACCTTCCTCTCTCTCCCCCCCACATGCGGGACCACCTTCCTCTCTCTCTCCCCCCACATGCGGGACCACCTTCCTCTCTCTCTCCCCCCCACGTGCGGGACCTCCTTCCTCTCTCTCTCCCCCCACATGCGGGACCACCTTCCTCTCTCTCTCCCCCCACATGCGGGACCACCTTCCTCTCTCTCTCCCCCCACATGCGGGACCACCTTCCTTGGCGGTTTCACCCTTTTTCCCCTTTGGTCCATTCCCTATGCTTGTTTGTGTTTTTTCTTTCCCCTCCCCTCCCTTTCCTCCCCGACCCTTGACCCTTGACCCTGACCCTTGACCCTGGCTGTGGTACCCCCTGCAGCCTGTGGGACCGGAGGAACAACCCAGAGCCCTGGACCCGGGTGGACCCCACCTACCGCTCCAAGGTGAGGAAGAGACCCACCTTTGGGTGGTGGTTGGGTAGGGAGACCGTTTTAAAGGGGATCCTAATTCAGAAATATGGAAAGAAAGAAAATGAATATATTATATTGTATAATTTCATCTCACACACACACATACACGCACACACACACAGACACACACAGACCCGCACACACACACACACACACACACACACACAGAGGCTGACGTAGGCTTCAACCGAGAGGGTAAGGGGGGGGGGGGGGTTTGGGATGCCCAACAAAATAGTCCATGTAAATAATTCCTGTGAACACCAGCCTCCCAATTAGCCATAAAACAAAAAAAACTGCCTTCCGTCTGTCAGTCAGTCAAGGGGCGGGAGGGGGAGAGAGAGAGAGAGAGAGAGAGAGAGAGAGAGAGAGAGCGAGAGAGAGAGAGAGAGAGAGAGAGAGAGAGAGAGAGAGAGAGAGAGAGAGAGAGAGAGAGAGAGAGAGAGAGAGAGAGAGAGAGAGAGAGAGAGAGAGAGAGAGACGAAAGGTCAGCCCCTTCGGAATGTTGAATTCTTCATGGGGGAAGGAAGGCTAAAGGTTCCCGACGTCAATGTGGAGCTGCGGTCGAAGGCGATAACGACTGATGGATGATGAATGGCAGGTTTTAACGGTGATCAAGTAATAAACAGACGGAGATGCTCCTCAGAGGAACACACGCAGGAAGGGGTCCCGCCCCCTAACCCTAACCCTAACCCTAACCCCCCACTGACTACACATCAGGGCTACAGTAGACACACTGTACTATGTGTGCTCTAGCATAATATAATATCATATGATATGATACCAATGTTTAGTCTGTTGTGTATACATACGATATGGGGTCTTAACCTGGGAACACAGCCAGCTTAATGTTGTGTGTGTGCATGTGTGTGTGTGCATGTGTGTGTGTGCATGGGTGTGCATGTGTGAAAGCCTAAACGAGTGTATGTGAGGGCATGAATTTTCATTGTTTGTTTTCTTGCATGCAGGTGTGCAAATGTGTGTGTGTGTACGTGTGTGTGTGCATTTGCACACTTTTACATACACTTTTTAAACACCTGATTCCTCTCTCTCTCTCTCTCTCTCTCTCCTCTCTCTCTCTCTCTCTCTCCTCCTGAATATGAGCACAGAGCTGATATATTTAATTAAGGCAAAACAGATTTAAATTAATTCCTCTCCCCCCCCCCCACACACACACACAGTTTGTGGCCGTCAACACGGACTACAAGAGCCTGAAGAAAGAGGGCCCAGACTTCTAGAAGGTCCTCCTCGCGAGGGCAAACTCCAAGGGCAACCTGGCACAGCATCCGTGGAGCGTCTTGGCAGCATCCTCCTGTCGTCCCCGTCGCCGTGGTGATGACACGCCGGCCCCCGCATCCCGTATCCCCGCATCCCGTGCGCTCACAACTCCCCCCGCAGGTCGCACCTCGCACGCACGCTAAAAATAAACACTAACACTGTAACCTTGAGGTGAAAACTGGTTATTAAAGGGAACAAGAGCCCTGTTGGTGCGCGCGTGCGTGCGTGCGTGCGTGCGCGTGTATGCGTGTGCCTGCTTGAACAGCTGTGTGTGTTTTCACTGGAGCTGTAATTTGCCGTAATGACTAACTATCAAGTGCGACGATATACCGATCCGATAATAGTTGTTTATTAAGCAAGCGTCTGTATCGGTTGGCTTTCTTTCTCGACTACTGGGTGACGTCAACGCTCACATGACGTGCGTTCAAAATGGTTTTTGTCCTTCCATGTGTGGGAGGTTTTTTCACACACACACACACACACACACACACACACACACACACACACACACACACACACACACACACACACACACACACACACACACACACACACACACACACACACACACACACACACACACACGTTGATATCATATTTACACGACTCATTATTTACGACACCAATAACAACAATACAACTACCCCTACTACTACTTAACATAATAATAATAATAATAATTATAGTAATAATAATAATAATAATAATAATAATAATAATATTATTGGTTGAATGAATATGTGTATGAATGGGTGAATGTGAGCCATGACTTGAAAAGCGCTTTGGATAAAAGCGCTTTATAAAATCCACTGCACCCACACTCACACTCACACTCACACAGCGCTTTGGGTGTCTTGAAAAGCGCTATATAAATGCAATGAATTATTCTTATCATAATTTACATTTAATAAGGTACTGAAAACAAGTCCTGGCTATAAGAGTGCAAGCGGCTATTAATATTCAACATGAATCTCCATGAGATGGGCACAGATAGTCCCTGTGTGCCCATGTTGTCCGTCCACACAACTACCACACATATTGTTTTAACAAAGCGTCCTCGGAGAACCGGTTATCTATTTATTTATTTATGTGGTCTAGACGTGAAGACCATCTCAGAGTATCCACGGTGTCGTGTTCTTAATGGGACCACTTCTAATTACACAATTGATTATCCATTGCTATTTGCGTCTTGGATTCTCTGAGGGGTCAGCAAAGAAACAAACCAACGTTCCCCCCCGCTTAAACACCAAACAAGTCCAAAAGTGCTGTGTCAACTCCCCTTCTTTTAAATGGAGGACAAAACTCAGAGCATCTCCAGCAGTACACATGTCCAGCACGCCTCCTATAAATCCCTTTGGATGTACTGTACGTGTGCTGTTGTACACTGACAATACATTTGAATCTAATCTAATCTAATCTAATCTATATAAGAACCAATCACGGTTCCCAGAACTTTCTACAAACGGACAAAATATATGTTATAGTTGAGTTTACCCGGGATTCATCATTCCACCACAGTCTTATCATCACATCTCATCCCAAATTCCACATTTATGGGGCCAACAACATGTCACATGCGATCCCATGCTGGATATGAAACGGGGGGAAGAGATGAGAGATGAAGACAGACCAGAAATAGCCAGCTGGCCAGCCAGCCAGCCAGTCAGTCAGTCAGTCCATCAGCCAGTCAGTCAGTCAGTCAGTCAGCCAGTCAGTCAGCCAGTCAGTCAGTCAGTCAGCCAGTCAGTCAGTCAGTCAGCCAGCCAGTCAGTCACCACATGCAGAATATGCATGTGGGTCACAGAGTTTATTTTGAAAAACTCTGGGTTTATTTCATACCATACACCCCCCTCCCTCCCTCCCTCCCTCCCTCCCCCCCGGGAGACACAGAGAGAGGTCACAGGCCCAGGCGGGTTCCAGAGGAAACAAACTCAATGAAATGCTTGATCACTTATATTTTCTTCCCTCTGTGTGTGTCTGGGAGAAGAAGTGGCGAGACCCGGCGCGATTCTTCTTCTCCATTCTCCACGTCTATAGAGAAAGGAGGAGGAGGAGGAGGAGGAGGAGAGGGGGGAGGGGGGAGGAGGAGGAGGAGGAGGAGGAGGAGGAGGAGGAGGAGGAGGAGGAGAGGAGAGGGGGAGGGGGGAGGGGGGGGGATATGCGGGAATCTATCATCGCTCCAACGAATGCGTCCGATGCGCCGCCTGCACGACGCTCGTCTGCGTCTCTGCGTTTTCACTCCGCAACTGATGAATGGTAAACATCGTGTGTGTGTGTGTGTGTGTGTGTGTGTGTGTGTGTGTGTGTGTGTGTGTGTGTGTGTGTGTGTGTGTGTGTGTGTGTGTGTATATATAGGGCGGCTCTGCAAGTTCCCTGTTTCTGTTTTGGGCTTTTTTCACCCCCCTGGGGGTTGCGACTCCCTATAACCCGACCCTTTACCAATCTTATGGAATGTGTCGGCCCGGTCTCTGTTGGGACATTACATTACAGTCATTTAGCAAACGCTTTTATCCAAAGCGACTTACAGTACTGTGGTAAACTACTAACTATCCCTGATGTGTCTTTTAATTAATTAATTAGGGAGTGGGGGGGGGGGGGGGGGGGTACACCTGGGGGGGGGGGGGGGGGTGAGGGGTCTGTGGTACACCACAGACCCAGGTATGGAAACACACAGTCTCTAAACCACCTAAGCCACCCATACACCTCTCCTCCACTAAATGGCTCATGCCTCCTAATTCGCGGCTTAATAGAGAGCCTGTGAGTTCATCTTCTCTTCTGCTGTTGCCATGAAGACGAAGACCGCGGGACTGACTGAGAGGAAGTTAAGGAGGAGGAGGAGGAGGACGAGGAGGACGAGGACGAGGAGGAGGACGAGGAGGAGACGACGAGCACCTGATCTCTTTAAAAGCAATACACCTTTTTTAGCTGGGTTAGACATTCTGCCTTTACCACTTCCTGTGTGTGTGTGTGTGTGTGTGTGTGTGTGTGTGTGTGTGTGTGTGTGTGTGTGTGTGTGTGTGTGTTGTGTGTGTGTGTGTGTGTGTGTGTGTGTGT
>CM051002.1:6408658-6448658 GCA_027704905.1 Muraenolepis orangiensis
CAATCTGGAGCTGACTCAAGTTGTTAAAGCAGGCTATGTTCGCCATTTTCAGAGTAGCAACTGGGAACGATACCCGTGGCTAACGGGCTCTACTAGCCACGAGAGGCTCTACTGCTGGGAGTGTTGCTATTTGGGACCGACAAGAGAGCAGGGAATTGGAACTTATTTTGGATCTGAAAAGCGATCATCTTTATGACCTGATGGTGGTCGAACCATTCATCCAGAAGGACAGGAGAATGGATTTGGTCTTTAAGTGAACATCATTGGTGAGTGAGACTCATTTGTCTTTGCTGGTTTTGTCTGTGTTGCGTCTCGTTGAGCTGGTTGTTGCATTTTGTTTCCACACACTTGTTGACTGATTAGTTAATGGCTGTCTTGGGTTTGTTAAGCATTGTTGTGCATTTGAATTGAGAGTTTGGACTTGATCTTTCTTTGCATCGCTTAACGTGAAAAGACTTAACGTAACTAAGAGTTACAAAACCGCGATCAATAATCACCTAATTTGCATATGTTTTGTCATTAGCACTTTCACCTTTTCACTTTCATTTTGACAGGTGAAAGTGCTAATGACAAGACATATGCCAGAGACATTTGGTGATTATTGATCGCTATTTTGGAACTTAAAGTTCCAAAGTTACGTTAAGCCTTTTCACGTGAAGCGTGTTAGACCGTCCCTTTAACCGATAGCCTGTGTGTGGTGGTCTGTGTTGGTCTGTTACTTCACTACATGGACACTGCTTTACAACTATGGTACACTTGGGAATTGGCTGCGACAATCTGATCTTCCTAAATGAGATAAGGCATAAAGTGACTCCTCCGTGACGTCCGTCTGACTAGAACAACTGAATTTTCGAATGGTGGGTGGGTGGGGGGTCCGGGGTTCCAGTGGGGTCGGGACCCGAGGGGGGGGGGGGGGTCGCGGGACCCCAAGGGGGGGGGTGCGCGGGACCCCGAGGGGGGGGGGGGGGGGGTGTCGCGAGATGATTTCAGAATCCTCTTGATGTGACCATGAGGTTTTTATTGTTAATAATAACGTGTGCATAGATATTTTTTATATATGTACGGGTGACGAATAAAGGAATTTTGATTCCGACAGATTCACGACAGTATCATTTGCAGCTGAAAAAAAAGCCCCACACAATTATCAATATCACGATTACCCCCCCCCCCCCCCCTTGGACTTCACGATGTTCTCGATGGTGAAGATCTGCGCACACGTTGTTTCAATGTTTCAGTCCCTCCGGTGATAGTGGGGGGGGTCTGTTATGTTGGGGGTCGCGGGCTGAAAAGTTGGGGAACCCCTGGTCTACAGAAGGTCCAGTTGTGATAGACACGCTTCGCCACTGATATACTACATACATATATCTAGATATAGATATATGTAGATATCAGTGGCGAAGCGTGTCTATCCCAACTGGACCTTCTGTAGACCAGGGGTTCCCAAACTTTCAGCCCGCGACCGCCAAATAACAGACCCCCCCCCCACTATCACCGTCCGACGGGTGGGGGGGGGGGTAATCGCGATCGCGGACATCGTGAAGTCCAAGTGGGGGGGGGGGGGGATAATTTGTTTGGTTAACATTGTGTGTGGCTTTTTTTCAATGATGATACTGTCGTGGGAATAATAATAACATTTAAAATAAATAAACCTCATGGGTCACATCAAGAGGATTCTGAAATCATCTCGCGACCCCCCCCTCGGGGTCCCGCGACCCCCACTTTGGGAACCCCTGTAGACTGCAGTCACTTTATGGCTTATAAAGATTACTTATTTTAAGATTGTCGCAGCCAATTTCAAAGTGTACCATTGTTGGTAAAGCAGTGTCCATGTAGTGAAGTAACAACCCATCATCTTCGCCTTCGCCATTTTGACGTAAAATCCTACGTAGAAACAACGTAGCACTACGCTAGATCCACTCTTGCTCCAGCCAGTAGACCTTCTAGCTCCCTATTGAGCTGTGGGAAAATCTGAAAGAATACGCCCATTGGCTACAAATCACTATATGATTGGTTGATCAAATTGTCAATCCAAACGTACGCTCTCATTCAGTCTAAGGGCCAAAGTCATCGGGAATACTTTGGTTGAAGGATATTCTTCCCAGCAACCTAGACAAATATCTGATTGGTTGCAACACAAAACCACTCAAATGCGTAGTGCATGGACCGAGAAAGACAAACAAATCAACGTAACACTGTAATATAACAGATAACACAGATATGATTCTCATTTATTCATTTTATTAAAATTACATTAAATTGTATTACATTTTATTAATACAATTAATTCGATTTTTTTTGTTCCATCTGAGAGTTCCAGGGTCTTCTCTGAATACCTTGAAGGCCCTGACGCTTCACCACTGGTAGATATATCTATCTATATATAGATATATATCTAGACATATTTAAAGATATATCTATATATATATTTAAAGATATATCTATATACATATATACAAAGTTTGTATATAAAATACCCATTGTTTCAAATTATTGGTCAAGAACACAAGTACTCGTGTTGCTACGATGTACATGAACAACTGCCTCTCACGCTCACACACACACCCTCAAGACAACACACTGGTCCTCTCACGCTCACACACACACACACACCCTCAAGACAACACTGGTCCTCTCACGCTCACACACACACACACACACACACCCTCAAGACAACACACTGGTCCTCTCACGCTCACACTCACACACCCTCAAGACAACACACTGGTCCTCTCACGCTCACACACACACACCCTCAAGACAACACACTGGTCCTCTCACGCTCACACACACACACACCCTCAAGACAACACACTGGTCCTCTCACACACACACCCTCAAGACAACACACTGGTCCTCTCACGCTCACACACACACACACACACACACCCTCAAGACAACACACTGGTTCTCTCCCACACACACACACACATCAAGACAACACACTGGTCCTCTCACGCTCACACACACCCTCAGGACAACACACTGGTCCTCTCACGCTCTCACACACACACACACCCTCAAGACAACACACTGGTCCTCTCACGCTCACACACACCCTCAACACAACACACTGGTCCTCTCACGCTCACACACCCTCAAGACAACACACTGGTCCTCTCACGCTCACACTCACACACCCTCAAGACAACACACTGGTCCTCTCACGCTCACACTCACACACCCTCAAGACAACACACTGGTCCTCTCACGCTCACACACACACACACCCTCAAGACAACACACTGGTCCTCTCACGCTCACACACCCTCAAGACAACACACTGGTCCTCTCACGCTCACACACACACACCCTCAAGACAACACACTGGTCCTCTCACGCTCACACACACACACACACACCCTCAAGACAACACACTGGTCCTCTCACGCTCACACACACACACCCTCAAGACAACACACTGGTCCTCTCACGCTCACACACACACACCCTCAAGACAACACACTGGTCCTCTCACGCTCACACACACACACACCCTCAAGACAACACACTGGTCCTCTCACGCTCACACTCACACCCTCAAGACAACACACTGGTCCTCTCACGCTCACACACCCTCAAGACAACACACTGGTCCTCTCACGCTCACACCCTCAAGACAACACACTGGTCCTCTCACGCTCACACACACCCTCAAGACAACACACTGGTCCTCTCACGCTCACACACACACCCTCAAGACAACACACTGGTCCTCTCACGCTCACACACACACACACCCTCAAGACAACACACTGGTCCTCTCACGCTCACTCAGCCCTTCTGCTCAGCAGACACGTCTCGCGCTGGTTCCCCAAACATCCTCAGTTCCGTGTTCTTAGGCGCCCACAAGTGTCACGGCAAAAACACGCCACAAGATTGCGCGCACACACACACCACACACACATTACAAAACAGACACGAAAGAAGTTGTGCTTCTCACAAGGAGGATTAATCTTTTATTTTTATTCTAGAAAACATTCTGGAAAATAAAGTAATGTCAACAGGCGCGCTGATGTAAAAACCCACGTTAGATTCATTGAGATGATCCACAGACGAAAGCATGAAAGCGTTCATGAATTACCGGTACGTCGATTTGTTTTGGCAAATTCCCCCACCCCACTCTCTTCTTCTGACTGACTCTCTCTCTCTCTGGTATGACTGGCACCGTCATTGGTAATGTCTCTAGAAGCTCCGCCCCCCCCACCCCTTGTTCTATACTGTCCCACCCCCCATGTCCTCTGTCTCTAGAAGCTCCGCCCCCCCCCCACCCTATGTCCCCTACTATGCTCTGTCTGCAGAAGCTCCGCCCCCTATGTCCTCTACTGCGGGGTTCCGTTCAGCCGGCTCATGGACGAGCACAGACGCTCACTGATGCAGTGACAAACACTCCAGGCCCCGCATCCTCCTCCTCCGATTGAACCAATCAAAGCAAACCTTAAATCAGAAGAAGTTAAATTCCAGCTGCCCAACAACGACGATTCCCGTCATATATTACTCCTATTTGAATAAAAGATTCTATTTATTTATTTATTTTTTACTTTGATCTATGAATCTCCTTAAAAAAAATTAACCAATACATACGATCTACGGAAAAAGAACCGAGGTATTCCTGTAACACGGACATTAACGCAAATCAATTTCATAACGATTGTTAACTTAAAAATAACGGCACGTAGGCATAATTGGTGACACAGAGGCAGCGACGCAGGACTGTCAGCAGATCAGGAGCCCACGTAGTTTTAAATTAAGAGTTATATTTTGTGTCAGCCAAAAAAACAAAAAACAAATAAATGCAAGGACAATTATTATCACATCGTCTAACTACCTGTTGCCAGAGGAAAGGTGAAGGAAAAGGTGGCAGAAATACTCTGTTGTAGAGCCAAAGCTCTACAACTTAGACCTGTGTTAAAATGAGTTGCTATTCCACGTTTGGAGGTCGGTACCGTCGTGACGCTTTTAATCTAAATTTTCCCCGAGCACCATATCTTCGTGGCATCGTACAACCCCGAAAGGCTTGATTCTTCTTGATATAAAGTGGTACAGATGGAACGAAGCTCGCAGCAAAAAAAGAATGACTTCAGCACAAATTTATCTTTGAACGAACCCTGGGGGGGGGGGGGGGGGTGTGTGTGTGTGGGTACCCTAGTGGAACACACACCACATCCACTTACACCACTTACTACACATGGCCACCCACCCACACCCCACACCCCACCAAGACCTCAAGGTGACGGGTAACCAAGTCTAGAAGTCCCCCAGCCGCCACGCAAACAGAAAAAAAAAAAAAAGAAAGAACCGCCACGTTCTGGGTGGTGCAGATGTTGTCTGACAGCGGTAAGGGCTCCATGCACCACCACCACCACCTGCACCACCTCCTCCTCCTCCTCCTCCTCCCATGGTAAAACTAGGCAGGCTTGTGTGCAGTTGTTTGAGTAGCATCAGCGGCGTGGAATCTGACAAAGAGTTAGCTGCTGTTTCCTACTACTGCTGTTCCTCCCCCCCTATGTAGCCAACAGATGTTAACAAGGCAATTATGCAACTGGAGGACTTGTTAACTATGTTACGATGACGTTCTCCCCTTCACCGGTGACAATATATAGATTTTTTATTTTTTTATTTGAACTACTTATTTTATCCCGAGGGAAATTACTTCTCTGCATTTGACCCATCCTAGTGTTAGGAGCAGTGGGCAGCCATTAGTACAGCGCCCGGGGAGCAGCGTAGGGGGTGCCTTGCTCAAGGGCACTTAGGCAGTAACCTGGTGTTTGGTCTTGACGGCCTTGCGGCTCCAGCAGTCCTTATCCATGAGTACTGCCCTCCTAATAATATATATATATATATATATATATGTTTTGTTTGTCCCCCACCTCTGGTTAAGTTGAATTTAAATCAATGTCCAATGTGGCCCCGGAATGATATGCATCTCCCCCCCCCCCCCCCCAAACCCAAAGTTACAAAAGCAAAACCATCCGCTCTCTTTCTCCTCTCTCCCCCCTCCCTCCCTCCCCCCCCCTCCCCCAGGAACGTGTGGTCAGGCTGGTGTGTGTTGAGGGGGGGGGGGGTGGATTGGATTGGGTGGGTCTCTAGTGGTCGTGGAAGCCCGGCATGGGGAAGGGCCTGGAGAAGACCTCCACACGCTGCCTGAGGCTCCCGATGCGGGCCACCGTCTCGGGGTCCTCCAGCAGGAAGCTCTTGAAGTCCTGCAGCTTGGCTGGAGAACGGGGAGAGAGAGAGACAGAGAGAGAGAGAGAGCAGAGGAGACGCAGCTTAGCTCTGTGTTGATAAATGTCTCCGTCTGTCACAGTCCGCCATGTGTTTTGTTATGAATAAAATGTATTACAGTATGGGACAGCGAATGACACACACACTCTCTCTCTCACCGGTCTTCTTTTTGACATCCAGGGCGATCTTGAAGCCCTCATCCATGAATTCGACCACCTGCACAAAGTCGGCTTCCTTCAGCCTCCTGGAGGTCAGGGCTGGGGTCCCTGGGAGGCAGACAGACAGACGGAAAATTGGATCTTTGATCTCTCTCCAAACCCATCTCTGGATGCGGTTAATGGCGCATTACGGGGGAACACGTAAAACCCCAGCGACGCAACGGACCAATCAATCCACATAGTTATATTTAACTTTTTATTTTTCCACACACACACCCCCACCCCCACACCCCACACCACACACACCCACACCCCACACACTCCCCAGAAAGCATGTGAGAATGTGAGTGCGGCTGTGTGGTGGGGGTCTGGTGGTGCTGGCAGGGCCTCCAGGGGAGAAGCAGAGCCGCTTCCTGGGAGAGGGACCCAAATCAAACAGACTTCATTCATTCATTTCAATGCGCTTGTGGCTGGCCTTGCTGTGTGCGGATGCGGGTTCTTTTTTCTGCCACCGGAACCGTTTTTTTTTTTAGTAAGTTAAACCGCTCACTAAAAGTTAATACGGCAAACGGGTCATCGATGGATTTTTTTTTTATATAAATCTTCAAAAAAGAAAAAACGCACTTATTATATAGGACTGCATTTGTTATGTACTTTTTGGCTTTTTTTCAAACCCACCGTTGCGGACACGTTTCTAAGAAGGTGATGGGGCGTTTGCAAGTAAGAGTGCGTGTGTGTGTGCGGTTGGTGTGTGTGTGTGTGTGTGTGTGGTTGGGGTGTGTGTGTGTGTGGTTGGGGTGTGTGTGTGTGGTTGGTGTGTGTGTGGTGTGTGGTTGGTGTGTGTGTGGTGTGTGTGGTGTGTGTGCGTGTGTGTCTCTCTCTCTCTCTCTACCTAGCCTGAGGCCCCCAGGGGCCAGGGCGCTCTTGTCCCCAGGGCAGGTGTTCTTGTTGGCGGTGATGTAGGCCAGCTCCAGCACCCTCTCGGCCCGGGCCCCGTCGATGCCCTTGGGCCGCAGGTCCACCAGCACCAGGTGGTTATCCGTCCCCCCTGAAATATATATATATATATATATTTTTTTTTAAACGACGGAGTGGGGAAAATGCATTTGGAGGGAAATATCGAGTGGTAGAACTTGGTAGCTGTAATGTACACGCAGTCTCTCGTCCTCGGTTTGGTTTTCAACGACGAGAGATTGCTTATTCATTATGACGAAACAGATTAGCGATTTGTTTCATATTCTGTGGTATATACTGTGTGTATAGAAAGTAAGACATTTACACACAGTATAAAGCAAATAAAGCAATTGTAATGGTTTGTTTAATTCGATTAGATGCAAGAGGCGTCTAATTTATTGATTGGTTTTCATCATTTTTTTTTTTTATATACATTATTTTTAATACATAAATTGCGAGCATTCACGGTTTATCACAGAGGCCAACATCGCACTTTGCGATTAACATGCAATTCGTCATATAGCAAACCCCCCCGACGGTGAGATGGCGGGAGAGGAAGAGAGAGAGGGAGCGAGAGGGAGAGAGAGAGGGAGAGCAGAGGTTGCGGCGTCCTTACCCGAGACCAAGGTGTAGCCTTTACCCAGCAGAGCGGCGGCCATGGCCTTGGAGTTCTTCAGGACCTGGCCGATGTACTCACGGAACATGGGAGACTGGGCCTGGACGCACGCAGTACAGGAGTTAGGACACACGACACACACACACACACACACACACACACACACACACACACACACACACACACACACACACACACACACACACACACACACACACACACACACACACACACACACACACACACACACACACACACACACACACACACACACACACACACACACACACACACACACACACACACACACACACACACACCTGTTTGAGGGCCACAGCGACGGCGGCGATGGCGTGGTTGTGCGGGCCGCCCTGCAGGGAGGGGAACACGGCGAAGTTGACCTTCTCCTCCAGGTCAAACAGAGTCTCCCTGCCCTTCTTGTCCACGGAGCGCACGCCCTTACGGTAGAAGATGAGGCCGGCCCTGGGAGTCGCCAGCCATTCCCCATTCAAAACACCACGAAGAAGAACAAAGAACGTTGGATTAAAAAGGAAAATCAAAACCTAAACATTTTAATTTTAAATTAAATAGTATCACCATGTGTGATTTGGATTGATCCTGGTCCAAAACTTGAACTTATAAAACGCACACAGTTAGAAAATCACAGGATAAGACGCAAATATGGACTCAAATTGCCCTCCGTTAGGTCTATTTGTGGTAGCTTTAGGTCAATTAAACATTCTGGCTACACCCTCCAAAGACCTGTTTGTAGAGAGTGGAGACAGCAGGAGCCTGGGATCTAAACTAGAGGGCACTCAGGTATCTAAACTAGAGGGCACTCAGGTATCTAAACTAGAGGGCACTCAGGTATCTAAACTAGAGGGCACTCAGGTATCTAAACTAGAGGGCACTCAGGTATCTAAACTAGAGGGCACTCAGGTATCTAAACTAGAGGGCACTCAGGTATCTAAACTAGAGGGCACTCAGGTATCTAAACTAGAGGGCACTCAGGTATCTAAACTAGAGGGCACTCAGGTATCTAAACTAGAGGGCACTCAGGTATCTAAACTAGAGGGCACTCAGGTATCTAAACTAGAGGGCACTCAGGTATCTAAACTAGAGGGCACTCAGGTATCTAAACTAGAGGGCACTCAGGTATCTAAACTAGAGGGCACTCAGGTATCTAAACTAGAGGGCACTCAGGTATCTAAACTAGAGGGCACTCAGGTATCTAAACTAGAGGGCACTCAGGTATCTAAACTAGAGGGCACTCAGGTATCTAAACTAGAGGGCACTCAGGTATCTAAACTAGAGGGCACTCAGGTATCTAAACTAGAGGGCACTCAGGTATCTAAACTAGAGGGCACTCAGGTATCTAAACTAGAGGGCACTCAGTGGAGCACACACCTCCGCCACACCCAAAAGTCTCCTGGATCCGGATTTGGATCCAGGAGATAAACGGTCACAGCCGAGCCTCTTTAGTGTTTCATTCGCTCCGGCCAATTAAACAATGAAAAAAATGTACTTTTTAAGACCGAGTTTAGATTCCGGATTTGTGCCTAAATCGAATCCACGAAGCCTAACCCACAAGTCATTTTTACCACCAAGGTGTGTCCAATTCCGTGCATAACTTGTCATCTTGCCAACAGACAGACAAAAAAAAAAAAACATGAGTGGAAAACATAACCTCCTCCCGTCTTCGACGGCGGAGGTAAAAGAAGAAAGGCCCCTCCCTTGCCACGGAAGGCACCAGCTCAACCGTGGTGGGGGTGGCGGGTGCTGTTTGGTGTTCCTGTGAAACACTGAGTGAGACACAGCGCCGTGTTAAGCGGGGCTACTAGCCCTAGTCCTACCTGGCTCCTCTGAGGGACTTGTGCGTGGTGGTGGTCACGATGTCGGAGTGGTCGAAGGGGGAGGGGATGCTCCCGGCCGCCACAAGGCCGCTGATGTGGGCCATGTCAGACAGCATGTAGGCCTTCACCTCTGTACACAGCTGGGGGGAGGGTGGGAGAGGGGGGGGGGGGGGAAACTAAGTCAATTATTTTGCCGATTCATACAATCTCTTGGAAAACACACTTTGGCCCGATGGTGACACAGGTTTTTTCGAACAACTTCCTACCGAACTGTGAAGAGAAAAAAACAACAACAACACAAAGAAACAAGGAAAAGTTCTTAAAAGATGACACCACCTACTAACACACACACACACACACACACACAGGCATAAGAAGACCGGTAACAGGCGGCCAGTGTTCAGGCTGGCCTCCAGGTACGACTTTCGTTCGTTCGTCTCGCGGCATCGCTCTCACGACACACCGACGACACGCCGTTTATCAAAATCTCGCCTTTGACACACACACACACACACACCACACACACACACACACACACACACACACACACACACACCACACACACACACACACACACACACACACACACACACACACACACACACACACACACACACACACACACACACACACACACACACACACACACACACACACACACACACACACGAGGTAGGAAGTTGTAACCATGCTCTTCTTCTGCAGTCGGCGCCACCGCAGAAATACAAGAACACACAAGTGAGTAGCGTTCAGGTAAAGTCTTTTTGCTGTTTGTTGTTTGTTTGCCAGCATTTCAAGGAATAGCTCGCTCGCCGTCACCGTGGAAACACACTGTAATGTAGGAGTGCTGGCGACCGATCATTGAGTAAATAACCCCGTGGTTGGTGGTTGGCGGTGGTGTAATTAGCATGCATTATCGGGACCATCTCCACGGCGCGCGTATCTCAAACGGATCAGCACATGTTTATTAGATTAGCGGAGGCGAGGGAGTCACCGGGGGTAACCGGGGGTAACTAGGGGGGGGGGGGGGGGATGAGGGAGGAGGCTGAGGAACAAGGCAGGGGGTAGCATATGCCAGTTACTGGGGGGGGGTCGCAGATAGGGATTGGAGAGGAAAGATCCAGAAAAGTGGGCCTTAATCTAGGTTAACCCAGGTTTCCCCTGGGAAGAAAAGAAGAAAAAAAAACAGCCCAGATAAAAAAAAAAAGTTGTTTTTTTAAACCCGGCCGCGGTGCCGTTAAACACTCCACCAAACGCCGCTTCCACGAGCACTAAATAAATACATGGAATAAAAAGGAGGGCTGCTGCACTTGAGGCCCGGGGTGGGCAGCGGAAGGCAGAAAAGTCACAAAGGCAAGCAGGGGGGCTGACGATGGGGGGGGGGGCCTAGAGGTCAAGGAAAGGATAGCGGGGGGGGGGGGGGAAAAAACGCAGTCGCCAAAGTAGGACGTTTCATTGAGGACGGAGCGTAGGATAGGGCCCAGGAGCAGGTGTGTGCTCTGACAGCCCCGACCGTAAAGGTTGGCTGGGTCTTATCAAATAGGGGGGGGGGAAGGGGGGATTTCTGACCTTCCCTGACACAAGGAAACGGAACGGAGACGACGAGGCAGGAGGTACACGATTGGGGGGGGGGGAGAAAGAGAGAGAGAGAGAGTGCGCGAGAGAGAGAGAGAGAGAGAGTGCGCGAGAGAGAGAGAGAGAGAGAGAGAGAGAGAGAGAGAGCGAGAGAGCGAGAGAGAGCGAGAGAGAGAGAGAGAGAGAGAGAGAGAGAGAGAGATGGGAGCAGTGTGTGAATGTCAAGGTCGGGTGGCTTTGGAATATGGAGAGAGCGAGCGAGAGAGTGCTCTGTGTACCTTCTTGACGCGGGCATAGTCAATGAGCCGCGCGTAGGCGCTGGTGCCAGCGATGATGATCTTGGGCCTGAACAGCCGGGCGGTCACATCCAGCTGGTCGTAGTCTATGAGTCCCGTCGCAGGCTGTGTGTGTGTGTGTGTGTGTGTGTGTGTGTGTGTGTGTGTGTGTGTGTGTGTGTGTGTGTGTGTGTGTGTGTGTGTGTGTGTGGTGTGTGTGTGTGTGTGTGTGTGTGTGTGTGTGTGTGTGTGTGTGTGTGTGTGTGTGTGTGTGGAGGGAGAGAGGAAGAGAGAATTTCAGAAACAGAGATACCACAAATACACAACACAAGTTAATAGTCACAAAGGAGGAGCATGTGTCGGATGCATACAGATGGTTAAGGACATCAAAAAAAAAGACCTGATGGCAAAAAGGTGCACAAAGGAGCAGCCAAATCCTTGACATCATCGAAATAAGCCCCTTTTTAACCGGTGAGGACGGGAAGGGGATGGAGAGAGTCTAGTTTCACACCACCAACAGGATGCCGGTACATTCCCGGGGATAGCCCTGCATGCATTCCCCAGGAGATCCCATTGCCTGCCTCTCTCTCTCTCTCTCTCTCTCTCTCTCTAAGCTGCCAGGCTCCTCTGTGTGTGTGTGTGGGCTTGGTAGCGCATGAGTGAACCTAGCTAGTTACAGTGGCCTGTTGCTCGTGTGTACGCCACCAAATTGCCCCGTCCGATTTAAAGGGAGAACCAAGGGCCCGCAGTAAGCTTTTGAAATGATTACATATCCTTTTTTTAAAGAGGAAAAAAATAAATAAAAAATAAACAAACAAATAAATAAATAAACAAATAGCTAGTCATTCACTGATGCCGGTTTCATGTTTTTTGCGGAACCGTGAACATAAAAATTGACAGCGGTGAGTAAATAGTAATAAACCTCCAACGTGGCTTCTGAGGCGACCAACAGAAATGAACAGCCAGCAATCCCAGTAGTAGCAGTTTCTGAGAGGGAGGGAGGGAGTCACAGTGAGGGCAGTAATGGCCCTAGAGCAGATCCCAATTTAATCTACTCCCCCCCCCCCCCCAAAAAAAAAAAACATCCGTGTCCAAGGGTCTGCTTGGACACGGCTCTCTAGTACAACTGGAAATAGAAATCTATAAAAATATAGAAAGGCAGAAAGCCCCGCCCCGCCCTCCCCCTCCTCCATCTCCATCTCCCCCCCCTTTCCTCTCGGCCACATGAACACAGAGGACCATGCGGGTCAAGTGTCCACCGTCTCATGTCAACCTTTAACCTCTGCCACACACACACACACACACACACGTCACCGCGGTCACACTAAAAGAGTGAGTGAGTGAGGCGAGAGTGGACTGGAACAGACCAAAGAGGAGAGGAGAGGAGAGGAGAGAGGAGGAGGGGCAATCGAGACTGGGCATGGAAAAAAACTGTCCGAAGAGGAGAGGAGGAGAGCAAGGCGAGAGAATGAGGGAAAGCTTTATTTAGACAAGCAGATAATCTCCCATCTCCAGAGTGCATCAGTGGACGGCCAGGCTCGCTCCATCACGCCGCTCATTGTGGGGATGGAGGGAGGGGGGGGGGGGGGGGGGGGAGAGCCGGCGGTGTGCTGGCCGGCCTGTCGATTTCCCATTATCTCCCCAGCAGAGGGGTCCCGCCCGCCCATCCATCAGAGGGGTGGGGGGTGTGTGTGTGTGGGGGGGGGGGGGGGGGTCTGGACGCACGTACATCCATCAAACCGGCACGTTACCACGACAACCGACCGACAACCCGCCATCGTCCACCGTCCACCGACAGCTTTCAGCTAGTAGCAGCACGTAGAACCACTACGGTAACGGTGATCATATCTGCATGTTTACTTGAGCAATGGGCAAAGAGCTTGGGACCAACGGCTGTGAGGGGGGGGGGCGGGACTAAGAGATAACACTCCTCAGACACACCAGGGACTTGTTCCTCTGATTTACCGCCACGAGCTACAGTGGTGCCTCCCATCCAGTCTGAGACCCGATTAGGTTGGGGGGGGGGGGGGGGGGGGTGTACGAAAAGGCTAACAAGTATACACCGGTGCGGTTATTAACGTCTAGGTGTGACCGAGGTGTGGTGCAGCCGTCCGTCCTCTGTGGCACCCTGGCTGACCTACAGCTGACCAGGAGGTCCAGAGGGTTGCTGGTACGATACCCAGCTCCGCCTCGCCTCGAAGTGTCCCTGAGCAAGACACCCCTGCTACCGACGGCAGCTGGCCGTTTCCTTGCATGTCGGTGTATGCGTGTATGAATGCGTGTATTAATGAGTAAAAGGTTATCGAGTGGCGACAGGGTTGGTGTCAGATGAATCTCAATATTAATGAATGCTTAGAGAAGTAAGGATTTACCAATATATTTTGGAAAAAAAATATATATATATATATATATATATATAATATAAAACAAAAATATTTTTCAATGTTAAAAATAAATAAATTCATGTATAAAAAAAAAAGATCTATATAAGGTGTGTTATAAATGCATATATATATAATATATAAATGTATTTCTGATGCACACACAAATATTTCTGGTAGTAGAAATCCACAAATCCACTGGGGATTGTGTGTGTGGTTGGTTCAAGCAGCCTCACCTGGCCTGAGTTAGACTGATTGCTCTATGGCTGGGGGTACGGCTGCACACCTGTGGGTCCTTGTTAATTAAGGCCCACAGGTTAAAGCAGCCGCCCCCAGCACACACTAGCATGGAGCAAGAGCTCTAGCATGTTCCATCTGCTCTGTTCTCAATGATTCAAACTCTTGCAATAAACCGGATTCCTCATCACCCTGTGTGCTTGTGAGGAGCCCTACAGCGGCCATTTTAATGACTGGTGGCAACGTCCACTATGTTACATATACGTATTTAATTTAAGTACTCGCAAATCTTCATCAAAACATATGTTGTTGCAAAATAAAAAAACATATTTACATTTGTATGATGCTCACCAGGGTGTGGTAGTGGTGCTCCAAGTGTAAATGCTTCAAGGTCAAGGTCACCTTTATTTATATAGCACATTTTAAAATCAACCGAAGTTGCACCAAAGTGCTTTACAGTATACAGAAACAGACTAAATACAAAATACTATATAAAATGCACAAGTCAATGCAATACAATAAATACAATAAATAATCACAACACGACCAGGGATGTACGGCTTAACAAGCCTCAAAAAGCCAATGAAAACAAGTGAGTTTTCAGCCGTGACTTAAAAATCTCTAGGGTCTGGGCAGACCCAATTTGTAGTGGCAGACTGTTCCACAACTTTGGAGCAGCCACCGCAAAAGCTCGGTCGCCTTTAGTTTTTAGCCTAGACCTTGGGACATCTAAAAGTACCTCATTCGATGACCTCAGTGCTCTAACTGGGGTGCGAACATGGAGAAGTTCAGCTAGGTACTGAGGGGCCAGACCATTCAATGCCTTGAAGACAAACAACATAATTTTTTTTAATCAATCCTGAAGCGAACAGGAAGCCAGTGCAGGGAAACCAGCACCGGTGTAATGTGGTCACGCTTCTTTGTGCCGGATTTAACCGGATTGACACCCCCTTCTTATAATTCAATGTTCTTGAATTATGAAGGACAATTTTGTTGGTTTTGCCGTTAGCACAGCTCGGTTAGTTCGAGAATATTTAAAAAACCTGCTTATCCGGTTAAATTGTGAGCGAGTGAATGTATGCATGCAAGCTGAACAAGGTTCAACTTGCTGCTTCGCCAAGTAAGCCAAGCTTAGGCTACATCTTAACAGTGAAAATAAAGCGCTATTCGCTCAAATCGTGGTAGCAGGATGTGCACTTGTTAACCAGGAAGCTGTTATTATCAGTGAATAATTCATGATTCAAGAACATTGAATTATGACTGATCCTGTTCATAATTGCAGATTGCGCAAATATAAGGCTACGTGAGCACATGATATTATACCCTTGAATCTACACTCACTTACGTGATTGTCTGGAAACGGAAGGAGCCAATCGAGTGGCTCCTTCCGTTTCAGCCAATCACACAAGAACCACGGCAGTCTTAAAAAAACCCACACACAAACGCAAGGTTCAACATTGTACATATTGTTGTAAACGATATTGTTGTGTGCGTCAACAAATATATTTTTGTCATTTAGTATAGGTAATAGTATAGGTAATTAGAAGCAGTGGCCCCCCCAGGGCCCAAAACCTCAGTCTGCAAGCAAGTACAGGCTCCTCTCCACAAAAGAGACGCCAAACAACAGCGGAACACTGTACAAGAAATCCACAGCAGAACCCTTAGCCCAGAAGTACAAGGTCCGTTGGTGGGCAACTCTTGCGATACCTATGAGAAGGAGTCACCGGCTTCCCCTCACAACTGGGGTACCAAGCTGCATGCATGCAGCCTGACACGGCATGTTGAAGATGCTATTCAAGACTAAGTAGGCCCTGTACGAGACAGCCAAAGTAGAACTCGATTGGAAGATCCAGAAGAAACCCAAAACAATTCTCAACATACAAAGCATTTCCAACGCCGGCACAATACGCACAAACCCTTCAACAACATTCTGAGATGCTGCAGACGGACTGTATGATTACAAATAAATACCAATACCATTTTTAGTCATTATGCGTGTGTTCCCAATTGCCCAATTTGCGAGAGTCCACCCAAAATCAATTATTTTTGGATTATTAATATTCCCAGGTAAGTGGAGTGATTAATTTAATTTGTTATGTACCGCTTTTTAAACCCACTGTTTAAAAAGTATTGAACTGGTGACTTGGTCCTTTGAGAACCGCTCCAGAGAACCACATCGCTGCCACGTTAAGGTCCTGTGGTCCAGGACCTCCAACTCTCCCTCCCCAATGCCTTTTGAAAGGACCGCCCGTCCATTCTACAGCCACACGGCCGAGGGGACGTGGTGTTCCTTACTTACGTTGAGCTTGTAGGGCATGGACTCAAAGAAGATGGAGGTGGCCGAGATCCTCTTCAGGTCAGACATGTAGCCGTGGGTCAGACTGGGGGTGAAAAACAAAACCAAAAACGCCAATTGATGTGGAAATACAGAGCCACACAGTACATATATACAGTACAAACATACGCAACAACATCCACATGCTTTATTAGAATTGTTGTAACAATTCTGTTTAAATATTAATAGTTAAAAATGTACCACTCACGAGACCCGTCCTCGTCTTCAGACACATAATTCGAAAGTATAAACGGGGCTCATCAATAACTAACTTGAAAATACCACCGCGGGCAAGTAAACCTAACAACACACTAATTAAATAAAGATGAAACATGACAATTACCTTTAGCCTTTGTCATGTCTCATAAATAACACAATTTGTATTCGGGCAAGTAAAAATTTGACATCGGACAAGTACATTTATGACCTTATGGTTGAGCCCTGATAAGTGTAAAAGTGCCTATTCCTTTAGTGACGTGAAGTGGCAGTGAAAGTTAACTTGAGACAATATATAAAAATTAAACATTTTTATTTTTAAATGTAAGTCATTCTCCACCAATACACTTGGCCAGCGGCGGTGTGCCGGACAGGCTGGATGCCAGGCACAGAGCCGCCCGTATCTTCTGATATACGCACAACACCGAGCCGTAGATCACGCACGTCCTGCCACAGTAGGGGTAAGACGGAGCGAGGGGAGCTCCGTCCTCTGTTGGCATGAGCAGCCGACTATTTGCTTTGAGAATAGTAGAAATTGTCTCCTGCTTTCCCTGCCAATGCATTCTGGATGCATTCTGTGTCCTGCATGAGCCAAGGACTTTGAGCAGCGTTGGTTGCAGATGACAAGAAGACAAAACAATGTAAAACTAAAAAGGGCACTGGGTAGAGCGCATACACCATACACCAAAATGTCCCCTGACTTCTAAATCTCTAAATCTGGAGAATTTCGAATCCTCTTTTTTGCTCACATACCTGTACATGTACACACACACTGACATTTGTTTCTCTGCATTTAACCCATCCTAGTATTCGCAGCACTGGGCAGCTGTTCTATATACACAGCGCCCCGGCAACAGTGTAGGGGGTCTGGTGCCTTGCTCAAGGGCACCTCGTCAGTGCCCGAGGTGTATATTTAAGTTACTTTATAGGATTATAGCAAGTCACCATGTGTGTTATCACATATGATCGCCAAACACTCTTGGAATTACGGAACAATACAACCACAGACAACGCAACAAAGGACTAGGACTTACCTGCGGAGATCCAGAGCGACAAAGGAGAGCGGGGGGTGGGGAGCCCATTCCACCACCCGGAGCCACCAAGCCCCGGGGGGAAACATCAAACGCAGGAGAGGGTCCCGTGGCGGCCTACTGGTTAGGACACGGAGGGGGTGGACGCCAGGCCTACCGAATATTCTCCTCGCCAACGTCCAGTCTCTCGCAAACAAGTCTGACGAACTGAACTGCCGTATCGCCTCGCAGCGGGACATCAGGGAGTGTTTTTTCGGAAACGTGGCTGTCCTCCGTGATTCCTGAAGAAGCAGTGCAACCACCGGGATTCTCTTTGTTTTCGGACCGACAGAAAAGCAGAGTCCACAGGAAGAACAAAGGTGGGGGTATATGCTGCTTGGTGAACAACAGCTGGTGTACGGACGTTCAGGTGCTCTCTCAACACTGCTCATCTAATCTGGAATTACTGACAATTAAGTATTGCACTTTTTACTTGCCGAGGGAAATCTCCGCTATTCTCATGGCGGCGGTTTACATCCAACCACACAACATCGCATTGGACAAACTTTGTACCAAAGAGAGCAAACTTCAGGGATCGCTACCCCGAGGCAGTCCCCATCGTTGCGGGGGACTTTAACCACTGCAATTTTAAAAAGGTATTACCAAAATACTATCAACACATGTCCGACAAGACATAACAAGACTCTGCACTGTTGCACGGTCGGCTTTTGGCAAATCAGACCATTCCTCCGTGCTTCTACTTCCTTTTTACAAGCACCACCAAGTCCACGCCCACAGTTGTAAAGAACGTGCGTCGCTGGACAAATGACACCTTACTTCATCTGCATGGGGAGCTGGAAATCACTGACTGGAGTGTATTAAGACCACTGACCTTGATGTGTATGCAGATCATGTCACAGCATACATTAACAGGCTAGTGGAGGAATGCATCCTGACCAGGTGTGTTTGCTCATTTCCGTACCGCAAACCATGATGAATGCTGACATACGGAACAAACTTAAGGAACAGCGTACCGCTTTCACAACAGGCGACCCCGAACATTACAAGAAGACCAAGTATGAACTCGGAAAATCCATCAAGAAGGGTCAATTGGATTACAAAAACTAATTGGAATTATATTTCGGGGGCTTTGACACCAGACGTATGTGGCATGGTCTGAGGCTCCTCTCCAAGGGTACAAGGGTAGCTCAGGGGCAACCCAAACCTACCAGACGAGCTGAACACAAATTTAACATTCACCTAGAGGACTACGTCCTACAACTGTCCGAGTCCAAGGTCTGCAGAACCTTCAGGAGGGTGAAGGCAGGGAAGGCAGCCGGCCCAGACTGGTTTCCATCCTGCTTCTTCAAGACCTGTGCTGGTAAGTGCAGGTGTGGCTTTAACACACATAGCCTGGCCCTGGAGCACCTAGACAGGAGGGACACCTACGTCAGACTGCCGTTCATTGACTACAGCTCTGTGTTCAATACCATCGTTCCCTCCAAGCTGGTCCTGAAACTGAGGGACCTAGGTCTGGGTGCCCTCATTTGCCTCAAATGGTGAAGATTGGGAACAACATCTCATCCACTCTGGGCCTCAACAGCGAAGCACCCCAAGGCTGCTGCCTCAGTCCCCGGTTTTCCTCGCTGTACACATATGACTGTACTGCCACGCACAGCAATAATCGGATTATCAAGTTTGCAGACGATACCACAGCCATCGGCCTGATAAGCGAGGGCGAGGAAATGGAGTACAGAGATGAGATAATCCGGCTGACGCGATGGTGTGAGGACAACAGCCTCACACTGAATGTCAGCAAGACTAAGGAGCTCATCGTGGACTTCAGGAGCCACCGGGGCACCCACTCCACCATCAGCCAGGACGGGACAGCTGTGGAAGTAGTCAGCTGCTTCCGTTTCCTAGGGCTACAGATTTCCGACAAACTGGCCTGGACCTGCAACACGGAGGTCATGCTGAAGAAGGCCCACCAGCGCCTCTATGCCCTGCGGTGCCTCATGAAAAGCAAAATATGCCAGAGGTGGCTAGTGAACTTCTACCGTGGAGAGAGCTTCCTGACTAGTGGCGTCACTGTGTGGTACGGCAACACCACTGCACAGGACAAGAAAGCCATCCAGAGGGTCGTGAGGATGGCAGAGAAGATCATCGGGTGTGCACTTCCATGCATTGAGGAGATCTCCTCCTGAGTATAGCTCAGGAGATAGAGCAATCGCCTCACAACAGGAAGGTTGCTGGTTCGATCCCAGGCTCCTACGAGCAAAAAAAAACTGTCGAGGTGTCCTTGAGCACACCCTAGCCCTAACTGCTCCCAGGCGCTGTATAAATAGCTGACCGCTGCTTCGAATACTAGGATGGGTTGAATGCAGAGAAAATCCTTTCGCTGTACTTGTGAAAACTGACAAATTTGAATAATTATTATTATTATTATTATTATTAATTATTATCTGTAGGACCAGATGTCAGAAGGCAGAAGGCCATGTCCATCATAAAGGACTGCAACCACCCTGGGCACCATCTGTTCTTCCCCCTCCCGTCCAGTCTCCGGTTGCTTAGCATTCGTACAAGAACTACTAGGTTTAAGGATAGTTTTTATCCACAGGCAGTGTGCCAACTGCTAGTTGCTACTCATTAACAATACACTTTTATACTTTGCTGGGCTCATTACAGTAACTGCACTGTACTGCACTGTATTCATGATGCTGCTGCAATACTGGCACTTTAAATGCATTTAAATATTTTTGCACAATTCAACCCTTGTACATATCATCCATCAGTCACGTTGCTGCTCTTTTTTTGTTTATTTTTATTGTATATATTATTTTTATGGTATTGTTTTGGAGATGTATACTGGGGGAGGGAATGGCGAGTAAGCATTCCAATTTACATGTTACAAATGGCGAATAAATATATTGTATCCCAGGAGGACTGGCGAACTGGCGCCTTTTCCCCCAAGTACCAGTTCTCACTTCGTACTGTACCGTTTCAAGTACCAGTTCTCACTTTGTACTGTACCGTTTCAAGTACCAGTTCTCACTTTGTACTGGACCGTTTCAAGTACCAGTTCTCACTTTGTACTGTACCGTTTCAAGTACCAGTTCTCACTTTGTACTGGACCGTTTCAAGTACCAGTTCTCACTTTGTACTGTACCGTTTCAAGTACCAGTTCTCACTTTGTACTGGACCGTTTCAAGTACCAGTTCTCACTTTGTACTGGACCGTTTCAAGTACCAGTTCTCACTTTGTACTGGACCGTTTCAAGTACCAGTTCTCACTTTGTACTGTACCGTTTCAAGTACCAGTTCTCACTTTGTACTGGACCGTTTCAAGTACCAGTTCTCACTTTGTACTGGACCGTTTCAAGTACCAGTTCTCACTTTGTACTGGACCGTTTCAAGTACCAGTTCTCACTTTGTACTGGACCGTTTCGGGGACTTTGAACCGGCGACCCTTCGGTTCCCAAAAGCCAAGTCCCAACAGTCTGAGCTGCTGCCGCCCCATTTTGATGCTGGATTTTGATCCGGATCTGCGGCAAAATCTAAATCACTTCTTCCTTTACCCAGAAGAATTTTAAGGAGTTCAATCTATTATTTTAATTGCTTTTGTGTGTGTGAGTGACTACCCAATTGTGTTGTACTTCGGAATTGAATTTGGGCACTCCGACACTTGCGCCAGTGCGTGTACTGTAGATATTGGGGAAAGGACTCACTGTCCCCCGTCTGGCAGGTCCAGGCCCATGATGCGGTCGTGGGGCTTCAGGACTGCGGTGTATGCGGCGAAGTTGGCGGGCGAGCCGGAGTAGGGCTGGACGTTCACCCCCCACAGGGCCGGGTCCAGGCGGAAGGCCTCCAGGGCCCTCTTCTGACACAGCAGTTCAATCTTATCCACCACCTCGGCTCCTCCGTAGTACCTGGACACCGCAGGTGAGGGCAGGGGAGATGGGAGAAGGGAGAAGGTTTTACTAGAAGAGCAGCCGGTCGCTACATTTCAGACCTTTCTGGACTGTATAAATAAATTAATAAAGCCTTCCGGAATAGTTGAGAGGAACAAAACAGCACATAATAGAGTAATATATAAAGTAATGTGAACGATGAGAGAGCGCTTTGGAGACGGATGTGGAGAAGTGTTGCTTTGGAATGCCGATTTATACTCCTAGTGGTTAACGCAACAGGAGTTAACACATAAGTGAAATTGTTTTATTGAATTGAACGTTATAGAAAATGAGATGCATTTCTGGTGGGAAACGTTTCATGAAGATATGGTAATTTTTCTGTATATACACCAACAACAACAAAAAAAAGGTTGAAATCTTGAAATCTTTATTCTTTATTTAAAATGCAGCGGGGCTCAGGAAAATGAAAATGCTAATTTGAAGCACTGAAGAATAAATGGGTTACTAAACGCTCACGTTAAATACTCGACTTGCATTCGGAGGTTGTCTCAACCCAACTCTCCACTTTAATGTTGGAGTACGGCGTATGATTGGTGGGGAAACACGCACGCAAAAAAGAAATAATCAAATTAGCGAACAAGAGGTTAAGCTTAATGGAAGTAACATCATTAGCACGGTCGGCTTGTGGCGCACCCCATCTATAATACTTGGTGTCATGTTTTCAATGTGAGGTGAGACGACTCATAAAGCCAAACAAGCTCTATTTGAAACGTTTAAAACATAATCTAGTCAATAGGAACAACAAGTCCCAGGGAACAAGGTAAGTGTTTTAAGGTAGAATCAGGGAAATAATTGAAATAATTTTCCACCATTTTACATTTCAGGAAAATTAACACGTCGTCTGGTCACCAAGAGATCGGAATTACTTAGCAGAGCGTTAAACTAAGTGAGCTAAAATGACAAGGACTAGGAACTTCTTCAAGCGGCTTTTAACAGCAAGGAAATACTTTTGTTCTTCGCGATAAACGTTAACGATGATTAACGTGACTACTTTCAGGGCACAGTTGCGAACCTGTATCGTCGACCAAGGGGGGCAGGGACACCCCTCCCTATTACGCTATAAATAGACAATAATATAACACATACACACAATAATAACTAAAGAGAGGGAGGGGGAGCCTAACAACCGCAGACGCCGCCGCGTTGCCAGGCTTCCACTCGGGGTGCGAACACGCCGCCTATTTCCGGGGTCCAGTGTCATGTTTTTCCATAACTATCTAGTGGATCACTTGCCACTTTCCTAACCGCAGCGACGAACGCAGTTAGTGTGCCAAGTGGGTTAGCGGTACCCGTGTGTAGTTCGCAAAACCGCAGAGTGCAGGTGGGTTTCAAAGCATCCCATGTGACACTCATTTTTTCCATTCACACTCATTTTATTTGCAAATAAGAGTGGCCACTGTTGAGCCCTGTTAAATTAAAAGACCAGCCTAGCTTCTCTAGATTAGTCCTGTTTAAAAGACCAGCCTTTCTTCTAGATTAGTCCCGTTTAAAAGACCAGCCTAGCTTCTCTAGATTAGTCCTGTTTAAAAGACCAGCCTTTCTTCTAGATTAGTCCCGTTTAAAAGACCAGCCTTTCTTCTAGATTAGTCCCGTTTAAAAGACCAGCCTTTCTTCTAGATTAGTCCCGTTTAAAAGACCAGCCTTTCTTCCAGATTAGTCCCGTTTAAAAGACCAGCCTTTCTTCTCTAGATTAGTCCCGTTTAAAAGACCAGCCTTTCTTCTCTAGATTAGTCCCGTTTAAAAGACCAGCCTTTCGTCTAGATTAGTCCCGTTTAAAAAGCGTACCTTTCACACACACCTAGAAATGAGAATCGTGAGAGGTTTTCCTTTGGTGTTCGTTTGCTGTACTTGACGTCACGCGGTGCTGCGATGAGACTATTGCGCAACATGGCGATGGTGTGTGTGTGTATATATATATATATATATATATATATATATATATATATATATATACGGCGCAGGCCTCCCAGACACAGGTTGCCCTTAGTGTCTCTTTTTGATATGAGAGAGAGAGCAGACACGGTGACATGGTTCGCCGAAATCCATAACCCGTACGTCTATTCTGCGTGTGGGGCTTGCCAAAACTCTTTAAAAAGCAGTTTCTTTTAAAAAACTGTTTCAACAGTTTTAATACACCGAGATGGCCTTGGGTGCACACAAACACACTCACCTTCTACCTGGATATCCTTCTGAGTATTTGTTGTTTAGACAGGAGCCCAGGGCCTCCAGAGCAGCTCGGCTGCAGAAGTTCTGCACACACACACACACACACACACACACACACACACACACACACACACACACACACACACACACACACACACACACACACACACACACACACACACACACACACACACACACACACACCACACACACACACACACACACACACACACACACACACACACACACAGATCAATGGCTGCAGTGGACATAAGGGACAAGCTAAGGCAAATTAAAGTGTGTTAAGTGATAGTGAGAACCCCCCCCCCCCCCTCTGGCTAAAGGCAATCATTAGAGTATTGAACCTCGGACTGCTGTGCAACACTAACACTCTGCACTCCACCATGTATATTACCCCCTGCCGCTGGAGGAGGAGGACCTCTCCCACAGTGGACATTACCGCTTTGTTATAAAAACGAGCCCGATAAGAAAAGGAGAGATAAGCGCCCCCCCGTAGTAAACAAGTCGAAAACTTTTTGATTTCTTCCCCCTCAACCCCCTCCCAGTTCCAACTCCTTCAAAATACAAAAACAATCATTCCCCCCCCGCCCCGCCCCCCCTGCCTGCCACTCCACACACACTTTTTCCAATTTGTGTTGTGTTGTTCAGACTGAAATGTTTCACAGACATGTCCCCGACTTGGACAGCCAATGCACTGCACTCGGTTTGGGGTTTGGTAAGGGGGCTGTGCGTCTACAGCTGGGTGGCTGGCTCTCTCATTCACGTATGGAATGACTGACACACACACACACACAGAAGCTCCTCAGCGCCAGTCAGCCGTAGATCCTAATGCTAACGCTTCTTTGGGGGGGTGGGGAGGATGATAACAGCCTTCTGGTACTGTCAGTCATGTTGAGCACTGTGCAAGAATTATACATAGATCTGTTTACGAGTGTGTGTGAGAGAACATATGGGGTTCCCATTATGCGGGGGTCTGCCTACAGCATTCGGCTGTATGTGTGTGTAGCGGAGGGTGAGGTAGCAGTATGAAGATATCAGACTTTATCTCACGCTCGAGCAGTCAGTCTTTGTGTGGCGGCGGGGGAAGAGAGAGAGAGAGAGAGAGAGAGAGAGAGAGAGAGAGAGAGAGAGAGAGAGAGAGAGAGGAGAGAGAGAGAGAGAGAGAGAGAGAGAGAGAGAGAGAGAGAGGAGAGAGAGAGAGAGAGAGAGAGAGAGAGAGAGAGAGAGAGAGAGAGAGAGAGAAATGACTGCGCCTGAGAAGGGCATTGGACGACCCAGGAGATAGAAAATCCCGTCTGCTATTGCTGACGGCAAATTTAAAAAAAATCCCCTTATTTTGCGGAAAACTGCCGGCTTTCCAAAACACTTCATTCCATGTTGGCCTGGACCTGGTTACCTGGTAAGGCAGTCGACCCTTAACACACACACACACATGAAGAAGAACCTGTTTTCCCCCCCTCCCCCACCCCTCACACCTCAGACGCGATGAGCTCCAGGCCGCGACACTGCCGGTCCTTCTCTCCCTTCAGCAGGTCCCACATCTCGGGGTCGTCCTGGGCCAGGCTCTCCTGGCCCGTCCACCCTCCGTGCTCCTCCTCCGCCGGGTGGGAGGCGGCTTGGGACTGCTGCCCGCGCACACACAGAGCCACCGGGGGGCGCTGGCACAGCGGCTGTGAGGGGGGGGCAGAGAGAGAGAGAGCGACACATTAGTAAAACAGATGCAATTGTAAATTTCCCCCCGAAAAAAAGCCCCCAAAAATACATAATGTCAATGCATAATTATTGTGTGTCGATAACATTACATTACAGACGCTTTTATCCAACGCGACTTACAATAATAATAATAATAATAATAATAAACTGACATGCAAATGAAAAGTGTAAAAAATAAAAAATGATATTGACTGATCACCAGTGAAGCCAAAACACACATTTTGGACATGTTTTCGTGTTAACAAACAACAAACGTCTAAACAATAATAGGTTCAGAGGTGGCTGGTAAGGCCAGGACTCGGGGACTTCCCGGACGCCGACCACGTGGTAGAAAGGTTATCCAGGTAATAAGGACCAATGCAGGATATGCAAAAAAAAAAAAAATCCTTTTTCAAAATGGTCTTGGTCCTGCTTGGACCATGAAGAGGTTGTACGAGTTGGTTTCTTTTTTTCTGGAGAAATGAAGACCGATTTCGTCGTCTTTACGTGAGGGACAGTGAAAAGCACGCACAGAGAGCGAGAGCGAGAGCGAGAGAGCGAGAGAGCGAGTCGCCTGACGGGTGATTTTCACACATTTTAACAGACAAGTCGTAACACCCCCTTCCCCGACTACCAACACGCTCTGCATTAATAAGGTGGCACCCTCTTCCTCTTCCTCTTCCTCTCCTCCTTCTTCTTCTTCTATGCACCCTCCAAAAAAATAAAAGGATAAAAAAGAAATAAAAGAAAGGAAAAAAGTAGCCTGGTGTAATTAGAAGCTGGCGAGTGAGGGCGATATCAATAATCAGCGCGGTTGTTCAATTACGTCTTTATCAGCAGTTACGCCGAGCCCAAGACGGCCCGGGCGGAGGAGAGGAGAGGGGGAGTCAGCCGTGGAGTGTGGGGGGGGGGGGGGGGGAAACACATTCAGCGCTTCCTGCTTTATCTAATCTGGTGTGCGGCCGGAGTCTGTTCTAACGCCCCTGGAGGAGGGGGGTGGGGTCATGTGACTCAGTCACATGACTGAGTCCTTTCCACGCCGGCTACGCTGAACTGATGTTCGTAGCATTGGTTTCCATTTGCGGATTATGCATCGAGGAGGAGTGGTGCTTCGGAACTGGGAACAACGAAGACAGAATACAACCCAACAATCCATGTACTGATGAAGTGGCATGGGTATGGGCGAGGTCTTTAGAGAGACATTACACTATATTGGCATATCATTCATTAGGAGATTTAGATCCATTAGAGATTACCCAACTCTAGGTCTCCAATACAGGTCTAAATAAATCTCTCAATGTATTACTGTGTACTTGTTACTAGGTCTAGGGTGGCAGCAGCTCGGTCTGTTGGGACTAGGGTCGCCGCTTCAAGTACCCGAAACGGACAAAGTACAGAGTGAGAACTGGCACTTGGGACGAAAGGTGCGAGGTCGCCTCCTGGGCACTGCCGAGGTACCCTTGAGCCAAGGCACCAGACCCCCTACACTGCTCCCTGGGGGCTGTATATACACACCAAGGATGGGTTAAACAAATTTCACTGTGTGTGTATGTGACCAAAAAAGAGGATTAAAATCCCCCAGATTTTGATTTGAATTCATAATTTACACTAGGGAAAGGTAAAAGGTAGCTACATGTATGTTGACGACTAACATTTATGTAAAATATACACATTTGTCCAGCAGACATTCTGTTATGGATTGATAGGAGTCATACGTCTGCAGACACAACTTGTTGGCTACACAGAACACCCTTCAAAATCACACACACACACACACACACACACACACACACACACACACACACACACACACACACACACACACACACACACACACACACACACACACACACACACACACACACACACCACACACACACACACACACACACACACACACACACACACACACACACACACACACACACACACACACACACACACACACACACACACACACTTTAATGGGCCATATCATAACTGATGACTGGATGCACCCACTACATGTACAACACTCCCTCATTGTTGTCATTGCAACATTCAAATCATATAATATATAAATATTCAACAAATTAATTAACTCATTATATGGATATGAACTTTTGAATTTTTCAATTGTGTTCAATTGAACATGGGGATGATTTACATATGTGACAAGAATTGCCTGGAAAGCAGGATCTAAACACAAAAAACACCAGATTAAATGCTAAATTATTAAATACTGTGCGATGTCCATTCATCACTCCTCAATTAGGTGCCATTTAGTTTAATTTATTGAATCATTTATTTTTTACACGAGGTGCACATTTAAACCCTGGCGTAACACGATGACCTTTTCAATCAGGGGTCATGTGGTCGTCTTCACTGAAGCGGCCACGTGACGCTGCTGCAGTCGTCGTCCCCGAAGCCAAGGGCCTCGCTAATCTACCACGGAGCCAACGGCCGTCATCTGCAAAAAGGTGTGCAAAGCTATCTCCTCTAATAGTGCCATTAAAAAGCAATTAACACACATGATCGCTTGAGTTAACGTAATAAACGCTCATCCCCAAAAAAACCGAGCCCATTTTCGGTCAAATGTTTTCCATGCCGCCCTGTCGATGTGTGTCGAAGAGCCTTCCATGTTGGTGGAGGAACGACCACAGTGTGCTGTTCATCCATCTGCACAAAAAGTGAACCCAGAATACAACACTGCAGTGTACACTCCACACACTGGCTGGTCTCCTCAGCTGTCTTTTCAACAGCTGGACTTCCTCTGGTATAAAAAACACATTTGGATAACACTGCAGTAGCAGCAGTAGTTTAAATATGCAACAAACTGAGGATGCTAATGGACTACCGTTTGAGAGAGCCAGGATATATATATATATTTTGGGCAGCGTATTTAGTGTGAGCAGTTTTCATTGGGATGAAAAAAAAGGTGGCTGGTACACTGTCATAGGGGTATCTATTCCTCCTCCAGGGTGGGCTGCGGGGGCAGGGGGTGACACGTCTGGGGAGGAGGCTGGCACATTACTGGCTGATTTTGAGAAGCTTATTCTGCAGTCTTCTGACAGAGGGGGGAGAGAGAGAGCGAGAGAGCGAGAGAGAGAGAGAGAGAGAGAGAGCGAGAGAGAGCGAGAGAGACCGATCCCTCTCAGATCAGGGCTTGGGGACAGTCAAGGGCCTGTGGGAGGAGGAGGAGGAGAAGAAGAAGAAGAAGACAGCCCGCCCCGTCTATAAGAATACACACAGGGAAGCGCCTGAGAAATCACACGGGTCATTACCCGCTGACGGGACGCGTCCTCTGCTGTCTGCCGTCCTGCAGGAACCCGGCGAGTACACCCGGCAGCACAGTGGCAGGGAAGCACACCGCCAGCCGAGGCTGCGACAGAGACACTGGCGACTGTGGAGCCCGACACGGATGGCCCCACCTTGCCTCCTCTGCGCCTATCCTCCTCCTCCTCCTCCCCACCTCCCTCCCTCCTCCACCCAAACACAGACACCATCTCTCTTCCCCCCCCCCCCCATCCTTTCCAAAGCACCTTTCTCCTTGTGACCTCCTCATGTCACCCTAAGCTGCTAACCAGAGCCACAGGAGTCCTTGGCTGCTTTTGCCTTCTTCTTCATCTTTTTCCCGGTCCCTCTGCGCATAGGAGATCAGCTCCAGTTCAGCAAGGAGGAGAAGGAGGTTCATTTTTAAACACACGACGACAGCCAGCCACTGCCCCCCGTGATCTGGTCCAACCCCCCACCTCGCCCCAACGGTGGCACGGTCACGATTGCGGGGGATTAATTAAAATAAACAAATGATTAATTGCAAAAAAGTGAAAGAGCCAAGATCGTGAGCGCCAGAACTGTCAACCAAGGCACTATATTTAGGGGGGGGGGGGGGAGAGGGGACATATTTTGGGCCCGTCTCTTGAAGGTGAACCAGACAACGGGTCTCGACGGGGGTGATGATGGAAGACACGCCGCTAACCCGCCGCGCAGCGCAAACACGCCAACCCCCGGCTAGGCCGCTTTGCCGCCGTTGATAAGGTCGCGGATTGCTTGGTTTGTCATTTCTGTCAAACATTTGAGGCCAACGGAGCAAATCAAAGAGAAGCAAAAAATAATAGAGGGAGGGGGGGGGAGGGAGGTTAAGAAACGGAAATCATTTCATTTAGCTTGGCTCTATTATTTCTGTCCATTTCCTGCATCCCACTGCTGAGGGGAGTCAATTTTACAGATGACTGCTGTCCATCAGCCTCTCAGTTTCCGTCGCCCCGACAATCATCAGCATCCTATACGTGGAAGAGGAAATGGAAAAAAGAAAAGAAAAAAGGAAAAAAAATATCCAGGTAGGTAGAGAAGTAGAAAGAGGGGGTGGGGGGGGAAGAAAGCCCGACGCGTGTCAACAGGCCGGCGGCATTTGGGCGGTTTGACATGGCGCCCCGGCCCTGCCTCTCCCCGTGTCACTAACTAATAGGAGTTCTGCCCGTTACAAATTGCTCTTGTGATTTCAAGGGGGGGAGGACCGCGGAACCCTCAGAAGCAGGAGTGGCTCGGTCCCCCCCGCTCCACTTCACTTCACTTCACTCGGGGGTCAAGAGGGTTGGTCGGGAGTGACAATCAGAAAGAGAAGCGCGGCGGGATGGAGACAAAGCCCCGGGTCCTCTAAGGAGGGGGCGGGGGACCCGGGGTTCATCGCAACCTCTCCGACTAACGGTAGTCTTTACGACACACCAGTGAAGTGAACACCCAAAAAAAAACGTATTGGTATCACGTTTCATGTGATCCTAAACATCCCGTCATCTATATGGTCAAATGAAATGGAGACTTCTACCGAGGCAAATATAATATAATTGATGAGTATTACACATAAAAAGCAGGCCCAACATATCTTGCTCCGGTATATCTCTTCATTAATGCAAGGGGTGTACAGACACACACAGACTCATCAATATGGCATGGGGAGAAGCAAGTAATCCAAAGTGTGATTGATGAAGACTACACCCCTCGCAGAAAGAACCACAGCACCGTTGCTCGTAAGGTTGATTGACACAAAGACTAGAAAACAATCAAGGACAAAAGTTGCGACTTCCGATGGCCCACGTCACTCCGACAACAACACTGCCTTATTATGGGGCTGACTGGGAGTGAGCAGTCCACTGGGCGTACACGACTACACGGTGTGGTGCCCTCAATAAACTGACAACAACGGACCTTAAAAAAAAAAAGCACACTTATTTAAAGGTGAATATACCCGACACTTTCTTCATTGGCGGTCGACGGAGTGACAATAAAACTGGTGTGTCGGGCTAGCGAAGGCCACAATTTTACGGCTACGCACATAAAAAGATCTTGATCTTGATCTTGATCAATTAGGGCCAACAGACGTATTCCACATGGAGCTGTTAATACATACTTAGCAACATGAAATGATCAAATAGTATGCTTTACTTCTTGCAAAACCTTCATAATTACCGTAACTACCAGAGGTTGATGTGCCGTCTCTGTGGTTAAATTTCATGTTTTATTGTCAATATATAAATATATTAAGACTATACTAGCAATAAAATGTTAACGCTTAACTATAAAGAGTCTAGGACTGGCTGAAAACAGGCCTATGAAATATAAGAGATAAACTTTTCTTTTTGTAAGGACTACATTCCCCATCAGAAACGGCAGTGCAGTAATTCCAGGCCAGGGTTTCCCCACACATAGACTTTACATTTTTATACACCGGTTTTCTATGCCGGTGTAGTTCATGTTCAAGTTCATGATACGATTGCCCGATCGAAAAAGTGTGCACCCGATCCAATTTGGAATGAAGTCGAGATGTATCGTTGCTAAATCTTGCTAAATCTTTCACTTCCTACAGTCGCCTTAGTTACATTAGGAGCCGATTACATGCGTTTTTGCAGGCTGAAAAACGATAGTTATGTTATCATAACTCTAGTTCTATGATTATAGGCGTAGCCGTCTAGGCTTCACCTTATGGGCTTGTCTCGTGCGAGAATTGCCCGCACCGAAAATGTCAGCAGTTGACGTGGGCCCCACGGCAACGTGCATAAAAGGCTGCGCAGAGCGGCACTCACCCTCATATAGGCTACACCTATAATCATAGACCTAGAGTTATGATAACATAACTATCGTTCTATTTCATACAGGCTACGACGTCTGGGCTTCACCTTATGGGCTAAGGCGACGCTGCGAGCGTAGCTGGATAAATATACCCCTGCTGGACCCAGGTCCCCCTGCTGGACCCAGGTCCCCCTGATGGACCCAGGTCCCCCTGCTGGACCCAGGTCCCCCTGCTGGACCCAGGTCCCCCTGCTGGACCCAGGTCCCCCTGCTGGACCCAGGTCCCGGGGCACACCGGACCCAAGAAGACGTGAAGTGTAAACACAACATCCCCAATAACAACTCAACTCTGCCATGAAACACGCAAAGCTGTGAATACAGAGAACAGAGAATAGGGTCTTTTTCTAGAAAGTAGCACTATTGCTCCTACGTCCACCCCAATAGGGCGGGAAAGGAATCATAAGCAGCCAACCAGCGACCAGCAAAAAGGCTCTTCCTACATCCGCACTAAACAAGTGAGGCGGAGGAAGAAAAAGAGCCACATCGCCAGCGCTGCAAATTTGCAAAATACGTCCGCTTCCTGCCAGAAAGCGACCAATCAAACGCTTGCCGGCGCACACAAGTTATTCAACTAGTGACAAGCTGGCCGGCGACATAAGCCAACCAAGCACATCATATCGCACGCAACATGTCTATCAACGCAACGCTTACGAAAGACATGCATATCATCAATAAAGAGTTTGCGGGATATTCCAACACAACCATAGTACGAATACCCGGTCACTCTTTAACCTGACGAGCCGTCGAGACACTGCAGAGCGACAAGGAGGAATAGGTTTAGGCAAGGAGCAACGTTACGCATGGTCATGTCCAGCATGTTAAGCGGACAAAGAGGCCGGGGAAGACCATGACGCTGACGCGCAAATGTCTTCCACCAAGCCCTTCTCCAGCAAGGATCGTAAGAAGCTCGGCACGCTTCCGATTGCACAGCGAGATGGGACCACTGGATTGGGATCGCACTCCTTAGAGAAAGAGCAGATATGGAGGCACGCGTGCCCTGAATAATATTGATAACAGCAGACACAACTCTGTCCTGCAGAATCAATCTCTTAAGAGCCGAGCCAAACCAACAACCGACCCGACAGATCGGGTGGGTGGTAAATAGTCCTGTGCGCTTGTGACAGTGCGTCTGGCCTGGTCGGCACCGGCTACAGTGCCTCGCACAAGAGCGCTGCTAGTGTTTTCTTGACACCCGTCACAGGCATCGGAGCCGCGCTCCGATTGCGAGCATTCTGAATTTCCGCGCTGCCACAAACTTGTTGAGGGGCACGGAGATCCAACATCATCGAACTCATCTCCCATGACTTCTTGGGAACCAGGAAGTAGCGGGAGTAAAACTCCTGGCGGAATTTGGAGGGGGGGGGGGGGAGGAACGACAAAGACGGCCCCCTTCGCCAAAAGACGCCCACCTCCGTTGCTAGTTAAGCAACACAAATAAACTATTCCAGAAGAGTCTATGAAGGATACGAAGAATTAAGTGCTCAAGAACTACGCCCCGGCCATCCATGCTACCGCCACACGTATATTTCAGATCTGTGGGAAACACTGCAGAGTGCACCATTACTGATCGCTGGTGTACCAGAATACAAAACAATTATAACAAGCTAAATTCAAAACACATTTCAAACTCATGGCAAGTACAGAACACCTATGCTAATTGGATTTATTGTAAACTCTCTTAATGGACTAGTGGGCTATTTGAGGTAAGGTCAAGTTCTTGGCTCAGCTCTGCCACCTCAGCACAACACATTCTGCGAGGGGTCAGGGTTCTGTCCTCCTGTCTAAAGTCTTCTCATAAATCTTTCACATAGTTGGTTAGCTGGTTATATACACATAGGTATGCTGGTTATACACTGTCCTCATTGGCCCAATATGTGGGCTGAGGCTGTTATGAAAGTGTCAACTTCAATGTTGCACAATCACTGAATGACAGTGGCCAAGTGATAAGCAAGAGTCTTGCTCAACATCAGGGTGTTTATTAGACCGGGTCACCGAAGGAACCAGCTCCAAGAAACCGGTCACAATGACAGTCAATGTGGTCTACAAGATACCATTTTTTTTTATTGGCCATTTGCAACGTTGCAAAGTACAATGAAATGCTTACTCCCCATTCCCTCCCGCAGTATGGATTTCTAAAACAATACTTTAACGATACTATACACAATAAGAAAAATAACGTGACTGATGGATGGTATGTACATGTTTTGAATTGTGCAAAAAGATTTTAAAGCATCTTAAAGTAAATATATATATATATATATATATATATATAAATAATACTACAGAAACCACCAACTTCGTTTAGGACCAGCGAGTAGCAGTAGAATTAATCTCCATAATAGGCCACAGCTACAACTGCTAGAAGTCCCGAGTTAAAAGTTAAAACAAACCAGCCTACAGAAGTAGCCTTTAGGTCCAAAACATGCTACAACTGGCCCAATAAAACATAGCTAGAATTCTTCATAGGCAGTACTGTGTCTTACAACCATTCCCAACACAGGCCTAGCATTATGGCAAGATAAACAGGGCTAGCCCATGCATGCATTATAATTGAATATGCTTTTTCATCTATTTTTGTCCAACAACTAGGAGTCTTCCCTATACAACAGTTTCAGTGAACCACTTTTGAGTTTGCTAACATGACAGAGAAAATCAGGGAGAACATAACTTAGGTGAACTGCACATCATGATGTACAAAAGGGGGTTAATGGCTACGATGGTCATAAAACTACTTAAAATGAATTGTAGAAACTGGAAACTCCACTCGGTCATAGTTTTGTTATGACTTATGAAATCATCATCATAACCTGTTTTTCATAATTGCGTACCCCTGATCACTACCTGCTGAATACTTGTATGTATATATATATATATATAATATATACACACACCTATTATTATGCACACCTCTCATATATACTCTATAAGTAATCTTATAACGTTTTTATACCTAGTGGACTGTCTTTTAGCCACTGTAATCTGTAAATGATATATGACCATGAACTTTACTTTTGCAACATTTGCACTCAGGGTTAGACGCCAAATTATTTTCTGTGTGCTGTGCAATGACAGTACATTTGAATCTAATCTAATATTACCGTTTAGGTAATATAGATGGAGAGTTGCCACAGCCGATAACAATAACTTATAACTTTATCTGTCATTTATATTACATCTAATGAGGAGACAGACTTTGGACTTAGAGCACTTAGAGTCCCACATAAGTTGGGCAATGAAAGACACGGGACAGACTCAAATTGGAGGTCTAATAGGAATGCATGCTATTTCAATTACCACCCAAAACGTGTATGTGGATATATATGAATAAAACAAGTATCTAAACATAACAAAAACCGATCATAAAGATGATAAGTGGCCAAACAATGCTGCAGATACAGCAGTAACCTTTTAACAAGTTACAATCATCCGTTCTTTTCACCTTCAGTAAAGTGCATCAGGGAAAGCGCACACACACACACACACACACACACACACACACACACACACACACACACACACACACACACACACACACACACACACACACACACACACACACACACACACACACACACACACACACACACACACACACACACACACACACACACACACACACACACACACACACACACACACACACGGGATTGGGTTATAGCTCATATATATGCATAGGAAGCTATTCGTAAAAAGAAACAAAAAATAATAATTATATATTATATTATATATACCAATATTCCTTGGTCGTTTAACAGTTTAGATTAGTAACGTTGAACGTGTGTGTGTCTGGTGCCTGATGAAACAGAACCGCTGCTGTTGCATCATCATCGCCTGGTGGACACACACACACACACACACACACACACACACACACACACACACACACACACACACACACACACACACACACACACACACACACACACACACACACACACACACACACACACACACACACACACACACACACACACACACACACACACACACACACACACACACACACACACACACACACACACACACACCACACACACACACACACACACACACACACACACACACACACACACACACACGACCTAGCATGGGCTAATCCACGACTAGCTAGCTACTCGCTCTCGTCACGAAACAAAACATAATAACAAAAAAAACGAATTCACAAAGTCACAGTCACAATAACCGTGAACATTTAACAAAAAATAATAAACCTTCCATTGACAAAATCGTTCAAAAACGTTAACTGTCAGCTGCTCACACAGCAAGACACGTTGACACATGGGCAGCTTCTTGTGACATGTAACACAGTGGGTAGGATCTAACAGGGGGGTAAAACATGCTCCCAAATATGCTTACCCGTGCAAGTTGTCTGAGCGAAGACAACATCATCTTTGTAGATATCAGCAGGAAGACGACGTAGTTATGTGTGTGTGTGGCACTAGGAGGGCTGTGGAACAACTCACTCACACACTGCTGTGGACGTATGGCCACGACAGGCTGCTTGCTTGCTTGCTTGGAGTTGACGTTTACGGAATCACATGGCGCGTTTGCCCTTTCGAAAGGGTTTCTGGGATATGTAGGCGAAAGAGATACAATCGACTACTCTATATCCCCCCTCTACGTTTGTGGGTTATATGTTTAGATTTGGTACATACGCCATTGGTTCACCATATAGTGTCTGATAGAGGCCCACGGCATTTAATGTTTAATTTTGTAAACATTTAAGCCTACTGGCTTACTGGCATGTTATATTGCTCAATGTATCCATATCCATCTCTCTCTCTCTCTCTCTCTCTCTCTCTCTCTCTCTCTCTCTCTCTCTCTCTCTCTCTCTCTCTCTCTCTCTCTCTCTCTAACACACACACACACACACACACACACACACACACACACACACACACACACACACACACACACACACACACACACACACACACACACACACACACACACACACTCTCTCTCTTTGCCAAGGCACTAACGGCAGGTTAGCTCAGTCCGTTATGACTTGGCTTGGGAACCGGAAAGTCGCCGGTTCAATCCCCGAAACACATGGGCACTGCTGAGGTGCTCTTGAGCAAGGCACCACTGACCCCTAACACTGACCCCTAACACTGCTCCCCGGGCAGCTGTATATACAATAGCTGCCCCTACTACTCCCTAATTATAGGATGGGTTAAATGCAGAGAACCTAATTCCAGTGTGTGTGTGTGTGTGTGTGTGTGTGTGTGTGTGTGTGTGTGTGTGTGTGTGTGTGTGTGTGTGTGTGTGTGTGTGTGTGTGTGTGTGTGTGTGTGTGTGTGTGTGTGTGTGTTGTGTGTGTGTGTGTGTGTGTGTGTGGTGTGTGTGTGTGTGTGTGTGTGTGTGTGTGACCAATAAAGAGGATTCAATCCTTTAGACACAAGCACACCTTTATTGTGATAAATACAGTATGACTTGGTGAAGTGTTGTCAAACCGCGGTGGGCGAGTCGGTCTATGTGATGATAAGGGAATCTCTAGAGATTTGTTTGCAGGGCGGGGTGGGGGGGGGGGCTTCATCAATCTTAGGTCCTGGAAGTCCACGAGAACTTCGTGAAGATACATGGACCTCCCAGTGCCTCTTAGTGAATGTAATCCATCAACAACATAAGAGGCTATTGAACCAGGGGCGTGTGAAGATTCAATTAGCATTGGTTTGGTATTATGTCTCAGGAAATTATGAGCATCCTCATGTTTACATGAGGGAAACGACTAGACCAGAATGCACTCAGAGAGAGAGAGAATCTGAGGGTAAGAAAAAGAGTGAAAAAGAGTGAATCCGTGTCGGAGAGATAAAAAAAAATAAAAATAAACAACAGAGAAAGAGAGATGATACAGATGGCAGTAATTGCCTCGTGGCTCGCTGCTAAACAAGTAGTAACTAGCACATTGTACAATGCGTATTATCGTATTTACAGTTATTTATTTAGTAATAAGTCAGTAGGAATACAAATATGAATAAATATGGAAACAGAACCGAAGTTGTGGGCGGTCTGAATGCCATTGCACCAGTGATCACTTGAGTGGTTCTGCGGTAATTCAAATTAAAAGAAGCCATCTGGTGCTTTGAGAGAAATATATATATATATATATATATATATATATATATAAAACAAATCAACACACAATATCCTTGTCATTCATACAACCATAATGTCATTACACTGTTTATCCTACCTCCTTTTGGGGGGGGGGGGGCATTCAATTAGCGACGCCATACTTTTTTGTGTCAATTCCAAATCATCTTAAGTTAATGTTTAATTTGAAACATAACTCTTTGAGAAAGAGAAAAGCCCACCTCAAATGGGATGTGTATCTTACACACAGTGTAGAGAGTTTTCAGAGCAGCCCGGTGAGAAAATGACAATGAAAACAAGAGTAACAACAGGAGACACACAAGACCACAAACCCAAACAGTTAAAGATATTTTAATGTGCTTTTCATAACAGTATATTGTATGCATATCTAGCATAGCATTTCTCAGACATATAACTTTCTTATATCCAGGGCTGGAGATGTGTACAGCTGAGGGGATGACTAACAGTCACTCTACCATTACACACACAGGTATGCCATCGCACCACATAGCAGTCATTCCGCTTTGTACACCGAGGGCATACTGAAATACCAAAAATGACTCTCTCTCTCGTACTTTGCTTTCACGTCTTTTTCTTTTTCGCAGCTTTTCTGAGAGAATTCTCCAACTGACCATAAAGGAATAACCATGTATAACCAATGTCTAAAAGCAATAAATATGGTGGGGCAAGTTTGTGTAAATTATCTACAAGAAAACAAACAAATTCCACAAATTCGACAGCAGGTAGAGAGAGCGGTGGAAAGAAAACAAAAACAGTCCCATGGTTTAATCCTTATAATCAATAATATCCTCAATATATTTATCACGTGTGTGTATGTTCATTGTCCACTGTTTATAGTATACTTTTATTTCCCCCCCCCCCGGTTTTCCCAGTCTCAAAACCTTAGTCTTCAACCCAAGTACGGGTGTTCGCTCTGGAAGTTATAGTCCGGGCACACCTTCTGAACCAGCTTGTAGTCGATGCTGAAGAAGGAGATGAAGATGCAGATGACCTTGAAGGGCTTGCCACAGAGCCAGGCGGCGTGGGACTGAGTGTGCTCCGTGTAGCACGTCTGGGACGGGTCGTACAGGCAGGGCTTGGGCTTCTTGGAGCGGTTGGTGTTCTCGTACTCCACCCGGCAGTTGAAGGGCTTGACCTCCTTGGGGTCGGAGGTGGTCTGGTGGGTCTGCCTCAGCTGCACCTCGGGGGACGCCTGGAGGTGCGGCGGAGGCACCTGGAACTCCACCACCTTGGTGAGCGGCACGATGCTGACCGACACGTTGCCCAGGCTGGAGGAGTTGTGGCGGAAGAACACGGTGAACGTTCCGTTGATGTGGTCCACGATCTTGCCGGTCACCAGCAGGCTGAACTTCGCCGTCTTCACGTTGAAGTAGAAGTCCCCCCAGCCGAAGATCTTCTTGGTCTTCATGGAGGGCTTGCGCTTGGACCGGTAGCCCGTCTGGTCCAGGAGCAGGGACTGGTTCTTGGCCCAGTCGTAGGGGTTGAAGGAGCCGTACACGGGCGGCTTGGACTTCATGGGCATCTGGTCCACAGAGGCGGAGAAGACGCGGGTCTGGTACGGGGGCTTGGCTCCTCCCCCCCCCGGCGTGCCGCTGACTGTGGCTCCGCCCCCCATGCCGTAAGGGAGGGTCTTCATCACTGATCCCACTTTGCCCAGGTCTGAGAAGTCCCCCTGCTTCTCCAAGCCCTGGACCTGCAGAGGAAAGAGAGAGAGACATACAGACACATATAAGGAGATGAAGAGAGAGAGAGAGAGAGAGAGAGAGAGAGAGAGAGAGAGAGAGAGAGAGAGAGAGAGAGAGAGAGAGAGAGAGAGAGAGAGAGAGAGAGAGAGAGAGAGAGACAGACACATATAAGGAGATGGAGAGAGAGCGAGATACAGACACATATAAGGAGATGAAGAGAGAGAGAGAGAGAGAGAGAGAGAGAGAGAGAGAGAGAGAGAGAGAGAGAGAGAGAGAGAGAGAGAGAGAGAGAGAGAGAGAGAGAGAGAGAGAGAGAGAGAGAGAGAGATACAGACACATATAAGGAGATGGAGAGAGAGCGAGATACAGACACATATAAGGAGATGAAGAGAGAGAGAGAGAGAGAGAGAGAGAG
>CM051002.1:6461158-6468658 GCA_027704905.1 Muraenolepis orangiensis
TTTGTAGGAGCTCACAACTGCAAAAAGTCCACAAGGTACATTTTGCCTTCTTCACTTTGTTTTATGATCACTTCATCAGTGATCCTGCACTGCACTGCACTGCACTGCACTGCACTGCACTGCACTGCACTGCACTGCGCTGCGCTGCGCTGCGCTGCGCTGCGCTGCACTGCACTGCACTGCACTGCACTGTATTGTATTGTATTGTATTGTATTGTATTGTATTGTATTCTTGTTTCTGTGTTTTTTCTGTGTCATGTCTGGTCATGTTGTCTTTCATGTCGTATTTATGATGGATTGAGTGTGTTTTTTAACCAAATATATCCCCAAGGGGGATGTTACATTTGTTGACTTGACTTGACTCAACTTTTGAGTCTATCATCCCCACTGTTACCTAAATAAGAACACCATTCCAACCCCAAACTAACTAATGAGTATGTAAAAACTAAAAGTGATGTATTTCAGAATAGCTGCCTTTTCATGTTTCATGTTTCATGTTTCATGTTTCACGTTCATGTTATTAACACAAACGCTATATCATATGTAAGCTGAGACTCCACTGATTCCAACAGTCTAAATACTATATCACTCTGGGACTTAAACAAGAGGCCTTAGAACCATCTAGAACAAACTTAACTTTTTCTAACTACAACCACTAATTCTTTGCCTTATGGCCCTGTCACACCTTGACGATTTAGCCAGCGTATGCCAACGTATCAAAATTTCTCTAAAACGCTGGCATACGCTGAACTGTCAATGTTTTTTTTATTTTGGTTGTATGCATAGCGTATTCATAACGAGTTGGACGTATACATAACGTATTAGTCGTATTAGACGTATTAGTAACTTATATAGAACGTTTTGATCACTTATAGTTATCGACCTCGCCGTACTACGACCTCGCTGTACTACGACACGTATACCAGCGGGCTTCAGCGTGCTCTTAACTTATACAAAACTTACCCAGAACTTATGCCAGCGTTTTAGAAACATTTACGTCGACATACGCTGGCTAAATCGTCAAGGTGTGTGTGACAGGGCTATTACCTGTGTTGTCTTTGTTATCCACATTTGTAAACCACACACACACACACACACACACACACACACACACACACACACACACACACACACACACACACACACACACACACACACACACACACAGTATTTACAATTAGTGCTGGACTTCCAGAGTGTGATGAAGGAAGCAGGATCAAATGCACCAGGACGTCAGTGAGTGACTCCGGGTCGAGACAGCCTGGCGGCATCTCACCCAACAAAATTCATCACTTCCTGTAGAGGGCCAGGGCCATGAAATTGATAATCTTAGAGGTCTTTGAGGGCCTCTTTCATATCTTCCCCTCCAGGTCCCATCCGCTCACTTCCAAGTGAACTTGGGAGTGAGCTGTAAGGGGTTAGAGGTCGAATAAGAAATGTTCAGCACCTCCTGTGGAGCTAGAGCCTCCCAATAATCCAGCTTGTCCTTGAAGGGCCTCTTTCACATAGAAGAGACCCCAAAGGGCGCAGGCTAACTCCCGAGTGGAATTGCATCACTTCCTGTAAGGCTAGAGCCTCCAAATTTTAGCAGACTTTACAAGATACAAGATACAAGATACAAGATATTTGTTATTGGCTAATTGCAACCAGTACATTGGAATGCTTACTCCCCATTCCCTCCAGCAGTATACATCTCCAAAACAATACCAAAAAAATCAGAATATTATATACAATAAAAATAAAGAAAAAAAGAACAGCAAAGTGACTGATAAATTATATATACATGTGTAGAATGTTTTTTTTTTTTTTTTTTGACGCCCTGATTCCTACAAAAGAGTAAGTAATTCTGGGCGACCAAAAATTGTGGGTGTTTTGTTTGTATCCTCTTAAGGAACTGCATCACATTAGACTATTGAAAAATCTTTTCATCTGCCGTTTGCTTTATAGATTGCATTTAGGCTTCGAAAGACCCTAAATGTGGAATTAATTTGTCACGATTATCTTTACCTCTCCGGGAACCATCACCTTATGGTGGTGGAGAGGTTTGGGTGTCCCTGTGAACCTGAGAGCTGTGTTGTCTGGAGCCTAGTGCTCCTGGTAGGGTCTCCCAGGGGGGGCCAGACTAAGAATGGTTCAAAGATCCTAATGGACAAACAAACAAGTAGGAGTGAGGATACCCTGCCCGGAGGAAGCCCGGGCCCCTTTCCGGCCCGGAAAGAGGGCCTGTCAGCGAGCGTCTGGTGGCCGGGTTAGCCACGGAGCCCGGTCGGGCATAGCCCGAAAAAGCAACGTGGCCACTTGTCCTTCCCGCGGACCCACCACCTACGGGAAGAACCGCTGGGGTCGGGTGCACTGCCAGTTAGGAGGCAGTGAAGGCAGGGGGCCTCGACGGACCAAACCCAGCCAACAGAGACTGGCTTTGGGGATGTGGAATGTCACCTCTCTGGGGGGGAAGGAGCCTGAGCTTGTGCGGGAGGTGGAGCGCTACCAATTAGATCTGGTGGGGCTTACCTCTACGCACAGCACTGGCTCTGGAACTAAACTCCTGGATAGGGGTTGGACTCTTTCCTTCTCTGGAGTTGCTCAGGGTGTGAGGTGCCGGGCGGGTGTGGGGATACTCACAAGTCCCCGGCTGAGTGCCGCTTTGTTGGAGTTTACCCCGGTGGACGAGAGGGTCGCCTCCCTACGCCTTAGGGTCATGGGAGGGAAAACTCTGACTGTTGTTTGTGCCTATGCACCAAACAACAGTTCGGAATATCCCGCCTACTTGCACACCCTGGATGGAGTACTGCATGGGGCTCCTGAAGGGGACTCTATAGTCCTCCTGGGAGACTTCAACGCACACGTGGGTAACGATGGGGAAACTTGGAGGGGCGTGTTGGGGATGAACGGCCTACCTGATCTGAACCGGAGTGGGGTTTGTTATTGGATTTCTGTGCTAGTCATGGATTGGCCATAACAAACACCATATTCAAACATAAGGATGCTCATAAGTGTACATGGTACCAGAGTACCTTAGGTTGAAGGTCAATGATCGATTTTGTTATCGTGTCATCTGGCCTGAGGCCGCATGTTTTCTCTTGGTGAAGAGAGGGGCAGAGCTGTCAACCGATCACCATCTGGTGGTGAGTTGGGTAAGATGGCGGGGGAAGCCTCTGGACAGACCTGGTAAGCCCAAACGTGTAGTGTGGGTGAACTGGGAACGTCTGGTGGATGCCCCTGTCCGGGAGACCTTCAACTCCCACCTCTGGCAGAATTTTTCGGGCATCTCTGTGGAGGCTGGCATTGAGCCAGAGTGGTCATTGTTCAAAGCTTCTATTGCCGAAGCTGCGGTTGAGAGCTGTGGCCTCAAGGTCATTGGTGCCTCAAGGGGTGGCAACCCTCGAACTTTGTGGTGGACAAAGGTGGTCAGGGAAGCCGTCCGGCTGAAGAAGGAGGCCTTCCGGGCTATGTTAGCCTGTGAGACTCCGGACTCAGTTGTGAGGTATCGACAGGCCAAGAGGACGGCTCAGCTGTAGCAGAGGCAAAGCAGCGGGTGTGGGAGGAATTCGGAGAAGCCATGGAGAAGGACTTTCAGTCGGCAGCAAAGCGTTTCTGGCAAAGAATCCGGCGACTCAGGAGGGGGAAGCGTGGATCCATCCAAGCTGTGCACAGTAAGGGTGGGACATTGCTGACCTCAACTGAGGAGGTGATCGGGCGGTGGAAAGAACACTTTGAGGAAATTCTTAACCCAACTACACCCTCAATGGTAGAGACAGAGCTGGAGGATGAAGGACGGCAAACATCAATCTCCCTGGAGGAAGTCACTGCGGTAGTCAAACATCTCCGCAGTGGCAAAGCCCCAGGGGTTGATGAGATCCATCCAGAAATGCTAAAGGCTCTAGGTGTTGAGGGGCTGTCATGGATGACACGTCTTTTCAACATTGTGTGGAAGTCTGGGACAGTGCCTGAGGAGTGGCAAACGGGGGTGGTGGTACCCCTGTTCAAAAAGGGTGACCAGAGGGTGTGTGCCAATTACAGGGGTATCACATTACTCAGCCTCCCTGGGAAAGTCTACTCCAACGTGCTGGAAAGGAGGGTTCGGCCGATAGTCGAACCTCAGATTGAAGAGGAACAATGCAGATTCCGCCCTGGTTGTGGAACAACGGACCAGCTTTTCTCTCTTTCAAGGATCCTAGAGTGGGCTTGGGAGTATGCCCATCCGGTCTACATGTGTTTTGTGGATTTGAAGAAGGCATATGATCGGGTCCCTCGGGAAATACTGTCGGGGGTGCTGCGGGAGTATGGGGTGCGGGGGTCACTGTTGAGGGCCATCCAATCTCTGTACTGCCAAAGCAAGAGCTGTGTCCGGATTCTCGGTAGTAAGTCAGGCCTGTTCCCAGTGGGTGTTGGCCTCCGCCAGGGCTGCACTTTGTCACCCATCCTGTTTGTGATTTTCATGGACAGGATTTCAAGGCGTAGTCATGGAGGGGAGGGGTTTCAGTATGGTGGGCTCAGGATTGAATCTCACATCATCTGCTGTTTGCAGATGATGTGGTCCTGTTTGCGTCATCAGTATGTGACCTTCAGCACTCACTGGATCGGTTTGCAGCGGAATGTGAAGCGGCTGGGGGGATCAGCCCCTCCAAATCTGAGGCCTTGGTTCTTAGCAGGAAACCGGTGGATTGTCTACTCCAAGTAGGGAGGGAGTCCTTATCCCAAGTGAAGGAGTTCAAGTATCTCGGGGTCTTGTTCTCCAGTGAGGGGAGGATGGAGCGTGAGATTGACAGGAGAATAGGTGCAGTGGGAGCGGTATTGGGTGCACTTTGGCGCACCGTTGTAATCAAAAGAGAGCTGAGCCAGAAGGCAAAGCTCTCGATCTACCGATCAGTCTTTGTTCCTACCCTCACCTATGGCCATGAACAATGGGTAATGACCGAAAGGACGAGATCGCAAATACAAGCAGCCAAAATGAGTTTCCTCAGGAGGGTGGCTGGTATCTCCCTGAGGGATAGGGTGAGAAGTTCAGTCACTCGTGAGAGACTCGGAGTAGAGCCGCCGAATATATTGTATATATTACTTTAAATATATAAATAATTTCATATCCCCCATTCTATTCCCTTATAACACCAAATGTGCCTTAACGTTTTGGTTAAAACTATACTATACTGTACTATACTACTATAATGGTTAGAGGCTCAATTATTTTCACTGTACTGTACTGTACAATCAATTTGAATCTAATCTAATCTAATAACGACTATAACTACAACGTATTTTTTGGCTCAGAAACGTTGACATACAACAATATCCGTGGTTTGCAGAAACATATAAATATTAACGAAAACATAAATTTTCGTTTGGCCAAAATTTGGGCAGATATGAAAGCTATGCAGTGGCAGTTTTAATTCACTCCTGACACCGTGACAACGGAAGGGGGTAGAAAGCCACAGAGTCCCATTGGGAAGGACTTAAGGATTAAGGCATGGAGGTACGTTTCAACTCATTACACGTTGCACATTACACTCTAAGAGGCCTGAAATGGTCCGAAAACAAACATGTGTGTGTGTGTGTGTGTGTCTGTGTGTGTGTGTGTGTGTGTATTCTAACAGCCTTTTGAAATGCTTAATGCCCTGTTTTTATAGTGAAATTGCGGGAGCACAGGAATGGGCCCGATCGCACCAGTTTTTTGCCCCAACAACGGCCTCCTAAACAGCTTTGAAAGGTGTTAACTCTCAATAATCATCTAAAAAAAACTTTAATTTGTCGATAGAGGTGATAAAAAACTAAACGGCAGCTATTTATTTTATTTTATTTTATTTTATTTTATTTTATATTGATTTGCCATTCCCGTGAGCGCGGCGTTCACTTAAACTCAATAGGCCTTGAAGAAGGTTTACACAGAAGTAAATGAGATCCGGCAGATCGGGGGTTTCTTTACCGTGAAACAGACGGAATTGATTGACATTTCCCGAGCGAGTAGACCCAGCTGCCCCCCCCCCCCCCACGCCTCTACTTAGAGCTCTATTATTATTTCCCCATTCATCAAACCAAACAAAAAAAAATCATTCCCCACTCACCGATATGAGGGAGTTGCCTGCTGGCTACAATCAAAAGTAGTCCGGGCGGTGGAACATATAATGCAAATATATTACTTTTAGGACGCATTTAAATGCAAAACAGATGTGGATGTTTTCCATGTCCCTTCTTTTGCAGTAATAGAGTATATAGGGCTATTCGCTATTCTTCCTCTTTTAGGAGAATCTTTCGACATTTCTCTCTCTCATGGCGGTGCAATCGATGATAATTCAACACACGACACAACTGGGAATGTCACGGGGACATTGTCATCGGTCATCTTTAGCTAACTCCGTCAATTCCATCCACCCGAAGCTCCTTTACGACGACGTTGTTTTACGATACTCCAATATAGGGGTGAACTTAAAAGACTCTGAAAAAGACGAAATTATAGGAAATAATAATAATAACAATAATAATAATAATAATAGTAATAATAATAGGCTAGTACGAGGCAGTCGACGTGCACGTCAGTGAGGCGTTGCCTTGTGTGTGTGTGTGTGTGTGAGTGGGAGATGGTTTCAGGTTTTAGAGGAAGCAGTTGTGCACAATGCAGTTCCCGGATGCCACGGAAACACTCAGTTTAGACCAAACCCGCTCTGGACCAAGCACTTTAAAAATCCGAAGGTGGCATTCAGAAAGACCGTGTTTTGGAGTAGCCTTGCATTGCAACCATTGTGAACATCATTAAAACCCGGAGTGGAGGTATGAATGAGTGAGTTAGGAATGGAAGGAATGTGTGAGTAAGTAAGGGATGGAAGAAAAGAGTGACAGATGGAATGAGTGAGGGACTGTTACTATTTTTCAACGACACTATTTTGTTCGAATACATGTTCATCATTATAAATCGTGACTCATTTTTTTTTAAATTGTTTTGTGAATATCGCAAATATAATAATAATAATAATAATATTATATTTTTTAAATATATTTTTTTATTGAACAAACACTTACTAGCTCACTATAAGCTCGCTGTACTCCAAAATGACACTCGTGTCACGGGATAATGTTCATCGCTGTGTACACCATAACTTAAACAGTGCAAGCATCGTCAACAACTGTTTCCTCTCACAACTGCTTGGTCCAGAACTCGGTCCAACCCTTCAGCGGGCTGAAGCACAAGCTCCTTACAATACTGTATACAATACTGTTCATTCATGGTTACTATTCGGTTACTATCTTATTAAAACAGGTTTTCAAATGAATGAAGCCACAATGGACCAACGGATGACGAAACGGCTAGCGCACCTGACATGATCTTACATATCATCTTATACATATCAGCATGCTTTTGCAAATTGCAAATGCCAAAAAAAGACAACTTTTAACCAACTCCTATTTCTGGTGCCGGCTATACCTCGCACGACAACAAGTCGCCAACATTTCTACTTTTAATGACCGTGTCTCAGATAAGAGCAAGCGCCGTGGTAGGTGATAATAATA
>CM051002.1:6483658-6488658 GCA_027704905.1 Muraenolepis orangiensis
GTGCGTGCGGGGTTGCGAGGTAAAAAAGAGCAAAAAAGACAGACACACAAATAATGTTAACAACACACAGAGCTTCTAACTTTTTCATTTCCTTCCTTTAAGTTGCAAGTCGGAGCGAGGATTCACAATCAATACCTTTCACCGCTAAGCCAATCTGCAATAATAAAGGCATTACAGGCAGGGAGAACAAAAAAAGATAACACAAAATCTTATTAAGTAGGTCTCTTCCACCAGCATCCCCCCCCCCCTCCCTCCCTCTCTCTGCCTCTCTCCCTCTCTCTCTCTCCCTCTCTCTCTCTCTCTCTCTCTCTCTCTCTCTCTCTCTCTCTCTCTCTCTCTCTCTCTCTCTCTCTCTCTCTCTCTCTCTCTCTCCCTCTCTCCCTCTCTTCCTGTCTGCCGTTGCCGTGGCGAACACCACCTCCACGCACTCCACGGTCCATTAGACGGTAGAGGGGGGGAGGGAGAGGGGGAGGAGGGGGGGGGAGGGAGAGGGGGGATCTACACGGCCCTGATCCTCGCCTCCCCCCCCCCCTCCTCCTCCTCCTCCTCCCCCCTCCACACCCACCCACACCCACTCACCCACCCCCGACTCTGCTCATTCTCAGGGATGTTCGAGGAGCTGCTGGAGCTGAGCAGCACCACCCACCCCCACCACCCACCACCACCACCACCACCACCACCTGCACCACCATCACCACCTCCACCAACCACCACCACCACCACCTCCACCAACCACCACCAGGTATTCAACATCCATCACCTCCCCCTCCCCTTCCCCTCTCCACCCCTCCCCTCTAAACCATAATCCTAACCCTAACCCCTAACCCCTGACCCTAACCCTAACCCTAACCCTAACCCTAACCCTAACCCTAACCCCTAACCCCTAACCCCTAACCCCTAACCCCTGACCCTTACCCTAACCCTAACCCTAACCCTTACCCTTACCCTAAACCCTAACCCCTAACCCGACCCTAACCCATTATTTGTTGTATTGAGGAGTCTTAACCCTAAACCCTAACCTTTTCCTTATTCCTTCACCCTAACCCTAAAGGATCAATCATGTGTGTCATTCATTTAGGACTAAACTTTGGAGTTCCTCCTCAAAGCGATCCAGGTTCATGACGCCAAGTGTAAACAGAAAGCACGGCTGACCGTGACAAGGTGGTGTTTCTTTGGGTCGCCATTAGACAATTGACATGATTTACGTGAATAACTGGTTTAACTATATGATAGTATGTCTTATTTTAATTAACTACAGGTATAAATACTTTTTTGTATAAATTATACAAAAAACGCTTCTCCCTCAAATCTCACTCAATTTAAATTCCGTTTATTTTTTTTGGTAGAACATGTGTGCATAGATCTTCTATTCCGATTTTTTCCGATTTTCATCATTAATGGATTAATCGCTAAATCGCTAGCTATTTTTCATCAAAACAACGTTTCTTCCCTGTCAGATCAGTCAGTTTCCATTCTGTTAGGCTTGTCTGCTAAAATGACCCACCAATACACTGTCCTAAATTGATAGTGAGGTCGGATGAGCTACCGTCTCATTGGGTCATCTTTATAGTAGGCCTATTTTGTCATGTGAAGAACAGAATACAACTGTCATTCCCACTAGCCGCCCAGGCTGTGCATTATGTAGTTCTGTGGTCAGACCATCTCTTGAACATGTAAGAAGAACAGCTTCCACAGCACAAATTGCCAACTATATCTCAAAAAGACACCTTTTACAATTCTAGCAAGAGTTTAATCTGTGCTTACTCCCAGAGAAAAGGAAAATTAAAATGCAAAAAAAGACAGACACAAATAATGTTAACAACACTACTAACTTTTTCATTTCCTTCCTTTAAGTTGCAAGTCGGAGCTACTGGCTATCTCTCAATAAGAGCTGATTTATTTCCGATAAGACAAAGAAGGGACGTCTGTAATCAGAAACGAGTTTTGCTTCGCTTTTGCTTTCACACTGGCAAGTAAAGCGCATTCGCTACCCAACTAGTGCGCATTAACTAATCCACCTTGGGTTGGTGGTTTTGATCCCGATGTAACTAGTTTGGGGGCAAAGCAATAAAACTTCTGCGGGTTTCGCTTCCCAGAGAACGGAATCTTTAGTGCGCATTACTTTCACTTCACACTAAACTTCCCAGTCTCCTAATTGAAGGCGCATTCGCTTCTCTATTCTGTGTGTGAACGAAAACCTGGTATGGAGTGCGCAGCGAATCGCGAATTAGAAGAGAGTGTGAACATAACATGTATTCGACGCGCACTAACGGGAATCGATACCGTATCCAGTGTGAAAACTGTAATAGTGCAGTAATGCAGTCATTCCGGAGATGGCCCCTTTTTTGCCGACATGTCTAAATCTGAGGGTTGAATCTTCTTTATTGGTCACACATGAACACACAGTGGAATGAGTTTCTCTGCATGTAACGCATCCTAGTATTAGGAGCAGGGGGCAGCTATTGTATTCATACCACGCCCAGGGGGGGGGGGGGGGGGGGGAGCAGTGTAGGTGGACCGGTTTCCTTTGCTTAAGGGTTCCCTCGGCAATGCCCAGGTGTTTCGGGGTACTCGAACCGGCGACCTTCCGGTTCTCCGAAGCGGAAGGTCCCAAGTCCCAACACACTGAGCTACTGGGACGCCCCTTATGGCCCCCTTATGGCCCCCTTATGGCCCCCTTACGGCCAGTTTAAACCAGCACCACGTCTGTAGTCAGTAAACAAACACACGTGTCAACTATAATATGAATACTTGTGAACTGCTGTATTTATATGTTTGCGTACCCCAGTGTTATGCTATTGTCTGCTTCAACTAATGTACACCTTGTAAGTCGCTTTGGATAAAAGCGTCTGCCAAATGCCCTAAATGTAAATGTAAAAATGTAAATGTAAACTAGAACTACGTGTTGATAGCGGTACAGAGAGGTGAGTAGGGTAAGAGGTTCAAAGCTGTTCAAAATGGAGGAGGAGAAGAGAGGTGGAGACACAGTTCTGTTTGGGGGGGTGGAGCAGGGCCTGTCCCCCCCCCCCACAAGTTTGGTGCTTGGTTGGCCGATAAATGATTTATTTGTAATTTGTCTTGCGGTTAACAGACTTCCAGGCTGTGTTCGTTAGTCTGTGGTTAAACCAGATTAGTGTTCACTGAGGTAGCACTGAGGAGGATTTCCATCAGTCAGTGGAACATCACGATCACATCACAGCTAGACACACACACACACACCACACACACACACACACACACCACACACACACACACACACACACACACACACCACACACACACACCTGCTGTCTGTTACATTTGGTTCCTGGTTTGGGCGGTAGGGTTCCACTCTTTTAAAGCAGCACTATGCAATCCGATATCTCCCAAGCCTTTGTGAGGGTTTACCTGCCATATGCAGCGCAGAACCAAAGCAGGTGGAGCTGGTGGTAGTGGTAGCAGTGTGAATTCCAGCCTGACACACTTTGTAGGGAGTGTGTGTGTGTGTGTGTGAGATGGAAAGTCTTATATTGATGGGTGTATGTGCGTTTGATTGGACGGTGGTAGCTGTAAGCTGATAGGCGGAGCATGACTAGTGATGTCATGCCATCAACTAGCTCCGCCCATTTTCTATCGGAGCCATTTAGATAATTCTGTTGTATTTCTACTGTATGTATCTCTATGATTACAACAAATTGTTTTATACAATTAATACAACAAATACAAATATCCTTAATTAATTGGAAGTCATTCAAATCAGTTCCTTTAGTTTTATTTATTTTATTAAAATAATATTAAAATACAACACTGTTGTGAAACTCTACACACAGCACGCTGTAAACTCAAATGGAAATGTGTTATACAAATATAATATATACAAATATATATTTTAAGTGCAATAATATAATAATAACATAAGGTTTGGAACATATGCTATATTCATGTAATGCAATATATATTGCAATATAAAAAGTGTCGTTTTCAAGAAAAAGGCCATATATTAGTAGTACTACCATTTTAATTGTGTTTTTTTCCTCTAAATAATGTGAGATTTGTGTATTTTGGGCCATTTAGGATAATTCTATGATTCAAGATTTAAGATTCAAGATGCTTTTAATTGCCATAATGGAACGTTGACTCCCCATTCCCTCCTGCAGTATGAATTCACTACAATTTAACACTATATATATATACTATACTATGTACTATACGTATACTATACAACACTAAACTATAACAATACTGTACACAATAAAAAGAACATTAAAGTGACTGATGGATAGTATATATACATATGTTGAAGCATTTTAAAGTGCCAGTAGTGCAGCAGCATCATGAATACAGTGCAGAACAGTGACTGTAATGAGTCCCCAAAGTCCAGCAACAAAACATAATAGTGCAATATATGCAGATACTAAATAGTGTGGAACAGTGGACACTGCAGCTTCACAACGTAGCTTTTAAAGATAATGTCGATTAATGTACATTCAACACATGTAAATATCATTTTTTTCAGTCACTTTGCTGTTCTTATTTTTGTTTATTTTTATTGTATATATTAATTTGATGGTGTTGTTTTGAAGATGTATACTGCGGGGAGGGAACGGGGAGTAAGCGTTCCAATGTACTTCGGCCAGTAAAAATATCTTGTACCTTGTATCTTGTATCTTGTATCTTGTACCTTGTATCTTGTATCTTGTATCTTGTATCTTGTACCTTGTATCTTGTATCTTGTATCTTGTACCTTGTATCTTGTACCTTGTATCTTGTACCTTGTATCTTGTATCTTGTACCTTGTATCTTGTATCTTGTACTTGTATCTTGTATCTTGTACCTTGTAACTTGTATCTTGTATCTTGTATCTTGTACCTTGTATCTTGTATCTTGTACCTTGTATCTTGTATCTTGTATCTTGTATCTTGTATCTTGTATCTTGTATCTTGTACTTGTATCTTGTATCTTGTATCTTGTACCTTGTATCTTGTATCTTGTAACTTGTATCTTGTACTTGTACTTGTATC
>CM051002.1:6513658-6516158 GCA_027704905.1 Muraenolepis orangiensis
TCCAGATGAGCCCGTTAGCAAGCGGCCGTGGAGCGGCGGCGGCGGCTATAAGGCTTATATATATATTCACCCCCCGCCCGTCTGTCAGACAGACCGACAGACCGACAGACCGACAGACCGACAGACCGCAGACCGACAGACGACCGACAGCCGACAGACAGACAGACAGACAGACAGACAGACAGACAGACAGACAGACAGACAGACCGGCACTCTGTCACCACACTCACTAATAAGATGGTTTACTTCCCTCTGAAGGGGGTTGTCTCTTTGGAAAAAATCGCTTTAAAAATAGATGACATGAGCGGCAGCCCCTGCCAGAAAGATCTCTCTGGCAGGGTTTGTAAAATCATGCTTCGCTGGAAAAACATTGCAGAACAAAGAAAGAACGCTGGATGAAAGTTAGCTAGCGGATAATACGTTTGGTAAAGAGGAATGAACACAGGGTAGAGTTTTAAAAAAGATGATGTTCTCCATTTTTATGTTTTTTTTCCCTTCCCCCCCTGGTGTGGTCAAAAAAAAAGACAAAGCCTTATACTAACATAAGAAATGACATTTCTTCTTCATCATCGGTAAATATCCACATATTTAAAAAAAAAATGCATAATTCATTGCGTCGTCGTCGTGTCGTGTTCGAATGACCTGACACATCGATGGTGCACAGAGGCCACAGAGTGTGTGTGTGTGTGTGTGTGTGTGTGTGTGTGGTGTGTGTGTGGTGTGTGTGTGTGTGTGTGTGTGTGTGTGTGTGTGTGTGTGTGTGGTGTGTGTGTGTGTGTGTGTGTGTGTGTGTGTGTGTGTGTGGTGTGTGTGACGTTTGAAAAACATGGCGATCAGGGAATACGATAGATTCGGTTTTTTTGGTGTTTTTTTTCAAGGTTCTTTTACTTGAGCAATATTTAGTTAAGGGATACGACTCATTATTCCTCATCCCCGGTGACGTCAACATCCGACCGCCGTTCCACTGTGTGTCTACAATCACTCTCTTTGAACCCGTCACGGGTTCACCCACACACACGCACACACACGCACACACACGCAGAAAACCCAAAACGTGTTTTACGCACACTTTCACGCGCGTAAACTTGGATGGTCGCGACACGCCTATAGGTCTACTACACACGCTGGTGCGGTGTGTGTGTTTTGTGTGTGTGTGTGTGTGTGTGTGTGTGTGGTGTGTGTGTGTGTGTGTGTGTGTGTGTGTGTGGTGTGTGCGTGCGCGCGTGTATGCGTGCGCGCGTGTGTGCGTGTGTGTGCATGTGTGTGTGTGTGCGTGCGTGCCGTGCGTGCGCGTGTGTGTGTGTGTGTGCACAACCATGCAGCCGAGGGCTTGCATGGTTTAACTTGGTTTAAGCACACGAGAAATTTGAGAGAGGAAGTTGCTGCTAGCGTATCTAAAATAAATAGATGAATAGATAAACGTGGGGGGGCTGCTTTAACTTCGAAACGAAGGAAAAAAAAGCACCACTCACACATACTACTACCTTACGGCACATAGTCGGGTGGTGAGTGGATGGAGATGGAGTGAAGGTTTATAGAGAGACGCGCTGTTGGGAAATTGTGCAGAAATTGTGCAGAAGTCTGATCGCTTTAACGCGCAGACTTCTGCTGCGCATCGAGACAATTGCGCGTTGGCTTTCTCCTGTCATGCATTGCATTGCACGGTTACACACAAAGAGGTTTACTAACTTGTGTCATTGTGAATTGTAGCTTTACTTACTGTATGTGGCGGTATTTTTTTTTGGGGGGGGGGGGGCGTTGTTGTTGTTATTATAGGCCTATTTAACAGAAGCGGTGACGGAACATCATCACCAACTTTTTAAAAAACAACAACGTGGAAGGTCGATGTTGATTTATTTTGGAGGTTCCAGCAGATAGAAATCAGATAGGAAATATGCGTGCACATTAAAAGTCCCACTATGTATAGAGTATATATAAGAGAGACACCTTTTTTTATATATTATTATTATTATTCCGTGTGTGTGTGTGTGTGTGTGTGTGTGTGTGTGTGTGTGTGTGTGTGTGTGTGTGTGTGTCCAAAATGAACGGGACGATCGAGATCGAGAGGCTATAAATGGTTCCAATAAAGAAAAAAGCCAGAAACACAGACCCATTTAACCATGGCAGAGAACGGTGCGATCAAGTGTTCAAACATAACAGAAACAACGTTTACCTTTCGTAGAATCCACTGGCCGATGACAACTAGGGTCCACCCGAGAACCTTCATCTCAGTCAGCTGCAGGACCACCCTGGACACTACGAGTCTCCTTGTCTTAACATATAAAAGACCATATAAAATCCAACGCACCCAAACCCAGTAAGTAGGCTAGATCGCCTTCACACACACACACACACACACACACCTAACACACACCTTACACACACACACGCACACGGCTGAAGTTCCTTTGATAGTGAGTGAGTTGTTTTCTCAATGTCTATAGACTAATCGATGGTTTTTTTTTGGCGGCGGTGGGGGTGGGGGGGGGGGGGGTGTCTA
>CM051002.1:6518658-6533658 GCA_027704905.1 Muraenolepis orangiensis
ATAACAATTTAAAAAATATATATAATAATTATATTATCAGCTCTTTAGATATGCTGTACTCTCTTTTTTCATGTATTTCAACCCTTTTGCGCTAAGAATCCATAACATAAAAACAACATATATGGTAATAACAGATTCAATAACACCTAACCCTAAAAACATACATACATATACATACAATACAACAATGAATACAACAAACCGTCAATCCTAAAAGACACGCATTCGGAACTCACAAGGACACATCTCAGATCACATCTATCATCCAAATGCAATGTTTTGATTTGTGTTTTATGATGATTTGTGTCCCTCAGAACACACAAAACTCCCACACAAACATCTCCTCTAACACGTTCATGCGACTCATCCCCAACCACGACGACCAAGATATGATTTGAATGTCACATGTTTGTCATTTCAGCATTTTAAGTATGCCCTCCTGTCAGAGGGAGTGCTGAGAGGGTCTGTCTTCTTGACCTCGTCACCTCCGATGCACGCCTGTCTCCCTCCGCCTGTCTCCCTCCGCCTGTCTCCCTCCGCCCTGTCTCCCTCCACCCTGTCTCCCTCCACCCTGTCTCCCTCCAACCTGTCTCCCTCCGCCCTGTCTCCCTCCACCCTGTCTCCCTCCGCCCTGTCTCCTCCACCCTGTCTCCTCCACCCTGTCTCCCTCCACCCTGTCTTCCTCCGCCCTGTCTCCCTCCACCCTGTCTCCTCCACCCTGTCTCCCTCCACCCTGTCTCCCTCCGCCCTGTCTCCCTCCACCCTGTCTCCCTCCACCCTGTCTCCCTCCCCTGCTCCCTGCCTGTCTCCCTCCGCCCTGTCTCCCTCCGCCTGTCTCCCTCCGCCCTGTCTCCCTCCCCTGTCTCCCTCCGCCTGTCTCCCTCCGCCCTGTCTCCCTCCGCCCTGTCTCCCTCCGCCTGTCTCCCTCCGCCCTGTCTCCCTCCCCCTGTCTCCCTCCGCCTGTCTCCCTCCGCCCTGTCTCCCTCCGCCCTGTCTCCCTCCGCCCTGTCTCCCTCCCCCTGTCTCCCTCCGCCTGTCTCCCTCCGCCTGTCTCCCTCCGCCCTGTCTCCCTCCGCCTGTCTCCCTCCGCCTTGTCTCCTTCCACCCTGTCTCCCTCCGCCCTGTCTCCCTCCACCCTGTCTCCCTCCGCCCTGTCTCCCTCCACCCTGTCTCCCTCCGCCCTGTCTCCCTCCGCCTGTCTCCCTCCACCCTGTCTCCCTCCGCCCTGTCTCCCTCCGCCCTGTCTCCTCCACCCTGTCTCCCTCCACCCTGTCTCCCTCCACCCTGTCTCCCTCCACCCTGTCTCTCTCCGCCCTGTCTCCCTCCACTCTGTCTCCCTCCGCCCTGTCTCCCTCCACCCTGTCTCCCTCCACCCTGTCTCCCTCCACCCTGTCTCCCTCCGCCCTGTCTCCCTCCGCCTGTCTCCCTCCACCCTGTCTCCCTCCACCCTGTCTCCCGCCGCCCTGTCTCCCTCCACCCTGTCTCCCTCCGCCCTGTCTCCTCCACCCTGTCTCCCTCCGCCCTGTCTCCCTCCGCCCTGTCTCCCTTCGCCTGTCTCCCTCCACCCTGTCTCCCTCCACCCTGTCTCCCTCCGCCCTGTCTCCCTCCACCCTGTCTCCTCCACCCTGTCTCCCTCCACCCTGTCTCCCTCCACCCTGTCTCCCTCCGCCCTGTCTCCCTCCGCCCTATCTCCCTGCTTGTCTTTGGCTGTCATCGTTATCGTTGTTTCGTCGCTTTCGGTATTTGCAACTGGTGCACATTTCTCCCCCACGCGCACGGGAACCTTCCAGAAGTTCACTCCCGTCATGCTGTCAGGCGTGAAAAGCATGCATTAAATAAATTAAAATATACAAGTCAATAAATCAATGATGGCGACAGACATGGATACCTGCATGTTTTCATGTTCCATGCATTGCGAAAGCTGAGGACGGGGAGGACAGAGAGGCAAAGACAAAGGGAGATAAGAGATACAGGTTTATCTTATAAGAGATAAAGGTTTATCTTATAAGAGATAAAGGTTTATCTTATAAGAGATAAAGGCTTCTCATCTGCTCTCAAGATTCAAGATTCAACATTCTTTATTATAAAACCTTTATAAAACTTGATATAAACCCTATAACCCCTAACCCATGTGTCACAAACAGTACAATGGAATGCCTACTCCCCCATTCACTCCCGCAGGAAGAATTCTTCACAACACAATATTATTACCAATAAGATAAAAAAACAATTAAGAACAATTAAAGAAGTGTCTTAGGTGGGGGATGCTCGATACATATGGTACATGTGGGTGCAAAAAGCTACATTTTTTAAGTAAACGTATAGTGCACATTTAAACATGATTTTTGTGCACCAGTCTCTGAAAGACTGCAACAGATTGTACCTCTCAAATAAGTCGATTTCTAGTTATACAGTATAATATATATATAGTTATAGATGTATACATATATCTACATCAATATCTATCGATCTATATATACATACATACATACATACATACATACATATCGTATATATATATGTATATATATATATGTACGGTATGTGTGTTTGCAATCTGTTCCATGTCAGATTGTGGAGTAGTTCCAGTGATTTCTGAACACACAGGGAGAATGACCCAGTGCTGCCCCCCTGTGAGGCAGGTTGTCACTGCAGGATGACGGCTGCCAGACACTTGTAGGTGTCCACTGTGCCAGAGAGAGAGAGAGCTAGAGAGAGGGAGAGAGAGAGAGAGAGAGAGAGAGAGAGAGAGAGGAGAGAGAGAGAGAGAGAGAGAGAGAGAGAGAGAGAGGGGGGAGAGATATATATATAGAGAGAGAGAGAGAGAGAGAGAGAGAGAGAGAGAGAGAGAGAGAGAGGGGGGGGGAGAGATAGAGAGAGAGAGAGAGAGAGAGAGAGAGGAGAGAGAGAGAGAGAGAGAGAGAGAGAGAGAGAGAGAGAGAGAGAGAGAGAGAGAGAGAGAGAGAGAGAGAGAGAGAGAGAGAGAGAGTAGAGAGAGAGAGAGAGAGAGAGAGGGGGGGAGAGAGAGAGAGAGAGAGAGAGAGAGATAGAGAGAAAGAGAAAGAGGGAGAGGCCTAAGTAATGACCGTTTGAAACGTGAATCTATGCGTTCCTTCATAGATGCAGCTTTGGTCACCGACGGCAACGTAATCGATGGACGGAAATGAAATGTCACATTTTCATAGGGATGCATTACTATTCAGTGTCTGTGTGAACATAACCCTGCTTCAACCCCATCCGCCGAGCGCCTGGAATTTATTGCAAAGTCACAATGCTTTATATCTTTATATTTCCACTGTGTCAAAAAACAGTGTGGTGACTGCAGCCAAACCCCCCTCACACACACACACACACACACACACACACACACACACACCCACACACCCACACACACCCACACACATACGCACCCACACATACGCGCACACATATACGCACACGCACACACACATACGCACACACACACTCTCACACAATCACAAAATCGCACACACACATACGCACACGCACACACACATACGCACACACACACACACACACACACATACACACCCACACATACGCGCACACATATACGCACACACACATACGCACACACCCACTCTCACACAATCACAAAATCGCACACACACATATGCACACACACGCACACACACACACACACACACACACACACACACACACACACACACACACACACACACACACACACACACACACACACACACACACACACACAGCACACACTCACTACCAGCACACACTCACATACCACACACACTCACACACACCACACACACACACACACACACACACACACACACACACACACACACACACACACACACACACACACACACACACACACACACACACACACACTCCTGAAACCCTTTCTATCCAACACAGCAGGCATCCAAACTCACTGTCCATTTCCTCCCATTTCCATCACTGCCATTCATCGCACTGTGATTTGTATGCCCACCATAACAACCCCTTCCCTCCCTCCCTCCCTACCTCCCTCCGTCCCTCCCTCCCTCCCTCCCTCCCTCCCTCCCTCCCTCCCTCCCTCCCTCCCTCCCTCCCTCCGTCCCTCCGTCCCTCCCTCCATACCTCCCTCCATCCCTCCCTCCCTCCCTCCCTCCGTCCCTCCGTCCCTCCCTCCATACCTCCCTCCGTCCCTCCCTCCCTCCCTCCCTCCGTCCCTCCGTCCCTCCCTCCCTCCGTCCCTCCCTCCCTCCCTCCTCCCTCCCTCCGTCCCTCCCTCTCTCTTCCTCTTGTGCCTTCCAAACCCCCCCACCCCCACCCGGTCGGACCACTGTGGAGGAGGGATTCCTGGTGAGGGTGCAATTTGTGATCCACAGTGGAAGTGGCAGGCGAATCTCACCTACCTGCTGCCCTCCTCTGTTCCACTTAGCGCCTGGACCTGGACCGCCACTGCCGGCCCAAGTCCCCCCTCCCCCGTCCAATCCCTCCCACCCCTCCAATCCCTCCCACCCTCCATCCCTCCTCCTTTCCCCTCCCCCCACTTCTTCATTGTTATAGTCCATGAGTGGCATTAGAGGCGGTTAGAGTGTTTTCATAAATAGAACGTTGGCATCATTTAGTGCTCATTTCCTCTCTTCCTCCGTCCACTTTGATTTTAATTAAAAAAATTTTTTTACGGTGTTTTATTTCCACCCTGTTTCGTCCCATAATCATCGTCATCAATAGGCCTATGTCACGTTTCCTGCTTCCGGAACGTTAAAAAACGCAGAGCAGTGTACTCTTTCTTCCGGTAGTTACCCCAGATACCTGACAAACTGTGTCCGCCTCCCCTCCTCTCTGTTATTGTAGTGTACCGGGCTGCTCAACGTCTAAACAAAGACATCCCTACCTCAGTTTGCACCATTACCCAAAGACAAACTCCTTCGCAAGTCTTGTGTGAGGCTGATAAGGAGGATGAAGGTCCCTCGTTTCATGTTCTCAGGGGTAGCGCGTATGTCTGCAGTTTGCACTTTGACAAGGAGAGCATATGCGTCTCGAAAAGTGGGCGGAATAGGCTAATAATGTTGGGTATGTGTGTGATTAAAAGCACTGGTCCTGACCCCCACACACACTCCATCTCTCATCCGAATAGAGCCACACAATGACGGGTAAGTGTATGATTAAAAGCACTGGCTAGGCGATACGGACCAAAACACGGTATTTTTAGGCTGCATCGCGATGTACGATATATATCGGTATTTTATACATATTCGGTTTTAACTCAATGTCAAAGTATGTCACAAGCACTTTTATTTTAAGACAACTCATATTCACAAGAATAACAGGCATTCCCTTTTAGAACACATACAGCTGCACACGACATATTAACACGTAAATGAAAAGGTACATTGAAATAATCAAAATCCATCAAATAAATCGCCTATATTAAATACATAGGCATACCTCTGCTCCTACACTCCTTTGTTATATGGCGATATATCCAGATAGAGCCACAAGACACAATGTGGGGGAATTGTATGATTTGGATTGAGACTTCTTCACTGTAGTGTTCATTCACGAGTTGAACCACATCGTCTGGACCGACTTTTGGAAGGTTATCAGCGATGTGGTCCAGCGATAACTGTCCTCCATGGTGGAAAACAACAACAACAACGTAATTTTATTCCTTTTGTTTTGATAACATTGATCGGGAAATGTGTGTTCTATTTTCATCAAATTAGTTCATTATGTCATATTTAGCATATGATGTTTAGCATGTTTGTTTGAATCATTGTCTTTGCGTTACATTTGATGTAACTGTTTGATCTCAATATAAACATACATTTTAGAGTGCCCCAGAGAAGACCTATTTCTTTTTCTTCTTCTTTGGATTTCCGACAGACTAGGCGCTTTTCCAAAGGTTAATTTCATATATTAATTTTGTTTAACATCATTATCGTGACAAATATCGAATACAACTGAAGCTTTTTGATGCGTGAATGCAATTAAGTAAAAGGCTAACGATTTTCAAAACGACAACTCAAATGATCCACATGGGGGTTCGTATATAGCCCTACAGGAAGTGATGTCATTAGCAGGTGAGCTAGGGGTCTAGTTAAGTACACTCGGGAGTGAGCTAGACTTTTACATGAAAGATGCAGTGACGTCATTTCAGCAAAAGCCAAGGTATGGCAAGGTAATTGGATTTCTCAAATCAGTTGTGCAATTGTCAGTTTTGGGTTAGTTGTTTCTATGACAATCATTTATATTAAGGTATTGACTAAAGGAGACCATCTCAGAAGATTTAGGGCTAAGGTTCCGTTCAGGGGATCTTTAAAAAGAAAAAAAATGTTTTAAGCCAAGTGCCATAATGAGTGTGGCGAGTGCCATAACCTTGGCTCACTGAAACAACACCCCTGAAATTAGGGCCTCACGGACATACATGAGTATCAATCAGTGGTGAAGCGTCAAGGCCTTCAAGGTATTCAGAGAAGACCCTGGAACTCTCAGATGAAAAAAATGAATTAATTGTATTAATACAATTTTATTAAATTTAATAAAGTTTTAATAAAATTAATAAATGAGAATCGTATCTGTGTTGTTGATCTGTTATATTACAGTGTTACGTTGATTTGTTTGTCTTTCTCGGTCCATGCACTACGCATTTGAGTAAATGTAATGTAATGTAAATGCAACCAATCAGATATTTTTCTGGGTTGCTGGGAAGAATATCCTTCAACCAAAGTATGCCCAATTGCTTTGGCCCTTAGACTGAATGAGAGCGTACGTTTGGATTGACAATTGACAATCAACCAATCATACAGTGATTTGTATCCAATGGGTGTATTATTTCAGATTTCCCCACAGGTCCATAGTACGCTAGAAGGTTCACTGGCTCGAAGATCTAGCGTAGTGCTACGTTGGTTTTTTTTCTACGTAGGTTTTTTACGTTGAAATGGCAACAGGTGAAGATGATGTTGTTGCGGAATTGTTGTTAGTACCCTTTTCAAGACGACCATTCAGTGTAAAGATGGACATTATAAAAAAGTTGTAACGATCCCCGTCACCACTGGATCTGTGGAAAGGACATTGTCCGCCCTCAAACGGATAAAAACACATGCGAGGAACAGAACAATCCCGACTCACTGCTTTAGCTTCCATAGCTATTGAAAGGCAACTTCTACCACAGAAGGTCCAGTTGTGATAGACACGGTTGGCCACTGGTATCAATGTGCGGGGTCTCTAGGCCCTGAGTGAATGCAATCCCCTACCTAGAGGTCATCAGAAGATACCAACAAAAACACCATTTATGGTCGCCAAGAATGACTTGGGAGAGATGAGATGGAGAGATGGAAATGGAGATGGAGATTATAAATTCTTTGGCTCTAGCCCAAACAGAAGTGATGCAAATCCCTAATTGGAGGTTATTAGACAATCTTTAAAAAAAGCACACCATGTAACAGGGGCCTCAAATGACTTGGCTGAGTAAGGTAGAGATCTCACTTTCATATGAGAGAGAGGGCCTGGCTCAAGGACATGTACAAGTATCCATTTTGTGCCTCTATCTAGCCCTTCAGGAGGTGACTCACAAAAGCTCCGGTCCCCCGGAACAAAGTTGTCAAGGCTACGGGGTGGTAGGAAACTTCCTAGCTCCAAAATAGCCTTTTTGCACCACGTTTTAAGGAACGGATATGTCATTTCCTGGACCAAGGGGAATGTGTCAGATTTTGGCTAGCCGAAAGGGTCGGAAGATTGCGAAAAGGGGTGACCTGCAAATGCAGGTGCACCCCAAAATTTCTCCAAATCTTGCCCGTTCATCACGTACATCAGCGTCCAGACACCGTCCAGACAACACAGGACATTGTTACGATTTAGATCCGGTACAGCCGAATCTGTCACGACATAGTCACGATTGTAATCCGACTAGACAAAATCGGCTGAGTTTCCCGAATGTTCCCGAATGTTACGGGACGACCCTAAACAGCTGGGAGTGCTTGGCCGACCTCTCGGACCTTTCCCGATCCGTAGGACTCTGTTACGAACGTATACAATACGCGTTCAGACAATGATAGGACATTCCAGATCATTGAGGATAGTAATCCGATTTTTTCACTTTTCGTAGCGCTGTCTGGTCTCAAACGGCAGCCAACATCAGGGATGTGTGACTGAGCCTTCAAGGTCATGTACAAGTATCCATTTTGTGCCTCTATCTAGCCCTTGAGGAAGTGACTCACAAAAGCTCCGGTCCCCCGGAACAAGGTTGTCAAGGCTATGGGGTGGTAGGAAACTTCCTAGCTCCAAAATAGCCTTTTTGGCACCACATTTGAAGGAACGGATATGTCATTCCCTGGACCCAGGGGAATGTGTCAGATTTTGGCTAGCCCAAAGGGTCGGAAGATTGCGAAAAGGGGTGACCTGCAAATGCAGGCAGTGTAAGGTTTAGAGTTAGCCCACAAAAACAGTTTAAAGTATTATGACAACCCTTAACGTCAGTAGTTTGAGGGGAAGCAGTAGGTCAGGAGGTAGAACGGTCGCCTCACAAGCGGAAGGTCGCTGGTTCGATCAACCGGCTCCTCCTAGCCTAGCAAAAACTGTCGAGGTGTCACTTGAGCAAGACACCCTAACCCGAACGTGCTGGCTGTCTCTTTGCATGGCTGCCTCCACCGTCGGTGGTTGAATGGGTGAATGTGAGGCATGACTCGTTAAGCCATTGGCTTCTTGAGCATGAGCTCCCATCCCTACTACCATACGCTTTCATACTTTCATACGCTGCCTGTGTGGGTTTGATTCCCATAGCGCCTTTGAAAGTGATCAATTGGATCGTTCTGATTTGAATAAATCGTCCCACAATCTATCATTATGTTTTTGACAATGGCTGCCACATGAATGAGAGAAAGGACACCAAACTATTGCATCAAAACACACTCACACACACACACACTCACACACACACACACACACACACACACACACACTCACACACACACACACTCACACACACGCACACACACATGAGTCTATACTTTTTGACAAGACCACAGCGTCCACTGTGCCATTAGAGCTGCATGAGACACATGAGCAGGAAATCAACTGAACTTCATCAATTGAACTGTTTCAATCTTATTGTAAGCTGCTGCTAAATGAATGGAATGGAATGGAATCTATATTGGAATTGAACCGGTCTTGAGCATTTGCCATGTTTTAAGCCAAGTGCCATAATGAGTGTGGCGAGTGCCATAACCTTGGCTCACTGAAACAACACCCCTGAAATTAGGGCCTCACGGACATACATGAGTATCAATCAGTGGTGAAGCGTCAAGGCCTTCAAGGTATTCAGAGAAGACCCTGGAACTCTCAGATGAAAAAAATGAATTAATTGTATTAATACAATTTTATTAAATTTAATAAAGTTTTAATAAAATTAATAAATGAGAATCGTATCTGTGTTGTTGATCTGTTATATTACAGTGTTACGTTGATTTGTTTGTCTTTCTCGGTCCATGCACTACGCATTTGAGTAAATGTAATGTAATGTAAATGCAACCAATCAGATATTTTTCTGGGTTGCTGGGAAGAATATCCTTCAACCAAAGTATGCCCAATTGCTTTGGCCCTTAGACTGAATGAGAGCGTACGTTTGGATTGACAATTGACAATCAACCAATCATACAGTGATTTGTATCCAATGGGTGTATTATTTCAGATTTCCCCACAGGTCCATAGTACGCTAGAAGGTTCACTGGCTCGAAGATCTAGCGTAGTGCTACGTTGGTTTTTTTTCTACGTAGGTTTTTTACGTTGAAATGGCAACAGGTGAAGATGATGTTGTTGCGGAATTGTTGTTAGTACCCTTTTCAAGACGACCATTCAGTGTAAAGATGGACATTATAAAAAAGTTGTAACGATCCCCGTCACCACTGGATCTGTGGAAAGGACATTGTCCGCCCTCAAACGGATAAAAACACATGCGAGGAACAGAACAATCCCGACTCACTGCTTTAGCTTCCATAGCTATTGAAAGGCAACTTCTACCACAGAAGGTCCAGTTGTGATAGACACGGTTGGCCACTGGTATCAATGTGCGGGGTCTCTAGGCCCTGAGTGAATGCAATCCCCTACCTAGAGGTCATCAGAAGATACCAACAAAAACACCATTTATGGTCGCCAAGAATGACTTGGGAGAGATGAGATGGAGAGATGGAAATGGAGATGGAGATTATAAATTCTTTGGCTCTAGCCCAAACAGAAGTGATGCAAATCCCTAATTGGAGGTTATTAGACAATCTTTAAAAAAAGCACACCATGTAACAGGGGCCTCAAATGACTTGGCTGAGTAAGGTAGAGATCTCACTTTCATATGAGAGAGAGGGCCTGGCTCAAGGACATGTACAAGTATCCATTTTGTGCCTCTATCTAGCCCTTCAGGAGGTGACTCACAAAAGCTCCGGTCCCCCGGAACAAAGTTGTCAAGGCTACGGGGTGGTAGGAAACTTCCTAGCTCCAAAATAGCCTTTTTGCACCACGTTTTAAGGAACGGATATGTCATTTCCTGGACCAAGGAGAATGTGTCAGATTTTGGCTAGCCGAAAGGGTCGGAAGATTGCGAAAAGGGGTGACCTGCAAATGCAGGTGCACCCCAAAATTTCTCCAAATCTTGCCCGTTCATCACGTACATCAGCGTCCAGACACCGTCCAGACAACACAGGACATTGTTACGATTTAGATCCGGTACAGCCGAATCTGTCACGACATAGTCACGATTGTAATCCGACTAGACAAAATCGGCTGAGTTTCCCGAATGTTCCCGAATGTTACGGGACGACCCTAAACAGCTGGGAGTGCTTGGCCGACCTCTCGGACCTTTCCCGATCCGTAGGACTCTGTTACGAACGTATACAATACGCGTTCAGACAATGATAGGACATTCCAGATCATTGAGGATAGTAATCCGATTTTTTCACTTTTCGTAGCGCTGTCTGGTCTCAAACGGCAGCCAACATCAGGGATGTGTGACTGAGCCTTCAAGGTCATGTACAAGTATCCATTTTGTGCCTCTATCTAGCCCTTGAGGAAGTGACTCACAAAAGCTCCGGTCCCCCGGAACAAGGTTGTCAAGGCTATGGGGTGGTAGGAAACTTCCTAGCTCCAAAATAGCCTTTTTGGCACCACATTTGAAGGAATGGATATGTCATTCCCTGGACCCAGGGGAATGTGTCAGATTTTGGCTAGCCCAAAGGGTCGGAAGATTGCGAAAAGGGGTGACCTGCAAATGCAGGCAGTGTAAGGTTTAGAGTTAGCCCACAAAAACAGTTTAAAGTATTATGACAACCCTTAACGTCAGTAGTTTGAGGGGAAGCAGTAGGTCAGGAGGTAGAACGGTCGCCTCACAAGCGGAAGGTCGCTGGTTCGATCAACCGGCTCCTCCTAGCCTAGCAAAAACTGTCGAGGTGTCACTTGAGCAAGACACCCTAACCCGAACGTGCTGGCTGTCTCTTTGCATGGCTGCCTCCACCGTCGGTGGTTGAATGGGTGAATGTGAGGCATGACTCGTTAAGCCATTGGCTTCTTGAGCATGAGCTCCCATCCCTACTACCATACGCTTTCATACTTTCATACGCTGCCTGTGTGGGTTTGATTCCCATAGCGCCTTTGAAAGTGATCAATTGGATCGTTCTGATTTGAATAAATCGTCCCACAATCTATCATTATGTTTTTGACAATGGCTGCCACATGAATGAGAGAAAGGACACCAAACTATTGCATCAAAACACACTCACACACACACACACTCACACACACACACACACACACACTCACACACACACACTCACACACACGCACACACACATGAGTCTATACTTTTTGACAAGACCACAGCGTCCACTGTGCCATTAGAGCTGCATGAGACACATGAGCAGGAAATCAACTGAACTTCATCAATTGAACTGTTTCAATCTTATTGTAAGCTGCTGCTAAATGAATGGAATGGAATGGAATCTATATTGGAATTGAACCGGTCTTGAGCATTTGCCATGTTCTCATTGGTCTTCAGAAATCAAATCAGGGAGTTATGAAGGACAGACAATACAGACATACATGGACGCCACATTGACTGCTTGGGCCGGTTGCTGTGAAACGTCAACTTCACTGGAGAGGCCAAGACTGGCCTGGATAAAATACACTATAACCTACATTTCTTTACCGATTTCAATGAGTTGTTGTTATATTCAAGGGTTTTTGAAGTACAACAATATATATTTATGTATTGTATATGTACATAGAGAGAGAGAGAGAAAGAGAGAGAGAGAGAGAGAGAGAGAGAGAGAGAGAGAGAGAGAGAGAGAGAGAGAGAGAAAGAGAAAGAGAGCGAACAAGAGAGAAAGAGAGAGAGAGAGAGCGAGAGAAAGAAAGAGAGAGAGCAAAAAAGAAAGAGAGAGAGCGAGAGAGAGAGAGGTGGTGACCAGTAAATCAACCCTGACAAGGTCAACCCAAGTAACACCCATAATTGCACCCACCAAATCTGAGTGGCGTAGATTCACCAACACACTTATCAACGCACACACACACACACACACACACACACACACACACACACACACACACACACACACACACACACACACACACACACACGCGCACACACACACACACACACACACACACACACACACACACACACACACACACACACACACACACACACACACACACACACACGCGCACGCACGCACGCACATACACACACACACACAATGTTTCTATATATTATTTTACAATTCACTGTATAGAAAACAACAATTTTTACATCTAATAAAACATGATCTTGGCCTTTAGAAATATGACAATAATAATCCATCATGTGTTATATAATAACACACGTAATATATAGATATTTACATATTTACAATTATTTAATGTAGCCTATTAACACAAATATTGGATGAAATATGAGAGAGCAGGGGGAGAGTTAAAAGAATGCAACGGTTGAGAGATGAGAGATACATTCCACACACACACACACACACACACACACACACACACACACACACACACAAGACACACAAACAACCACACACGCACAGACACACACACTTGCACCCACACACACACACACACACACACACAACACACAAACACAGAGACAACACACACACACACACGCACAACACACACAACACAGAGACAACACACACACAACACACAAACACAGAGACAACACACACACACACACACACTCACACACACACACACACACACACACACACACACACACACACACACACACACAGGTTAGCAGCCATGGGAGGGGGTGTCCTCGCGGAGGTGAGGGGACACAATGGGACTGGGGGTCACCACCATCCCGTAATGGAGCCTATTGTCTGGGGAGACAGCCATTAGCTCTCTGCAGTCTGGGGGTGTCCCCGCACTGATATGAAACTCTCTAGCATTTGTTCTCCTTTTGATCGATTCCCAAAAGGAGAACCCAAGGAAAAAGTGAGCGGAGAGAGGGAGAGAGAGAGAGAGAGAGAGAGAGAGAGAGAGAGAGAGAGAGAGAGAGAGAGAGAGAGAGAGAGAGAGAGAGAGAGAGAGAGAGAGAGAGAGAGAGAGATAGAGAGAGAGAGATAAGGAGAGGGAAAGAGAGAGAGAGAGAGAGAGCTCTGCTGTGTCCTGCTATGTTTCCATTGTCATTCAAATGTTTTGTTGTGGGAAGGGAATTTGGGGAGGAAAGAATGGGAGGTGCTCGCTAATGGGGGCCAAAGAGGGAGAAAGGCAATGATTGGATTTGATTATATTCCGTCTCTATATCCGGAAAACAGGACAGGACAAAATACGCCACTGGAATGATTCTGATTGTCACATGGTGTTGCCGATTCGTCCCCCTTTTGTGGTCGGTGCTGCAGCGTGGATTGGCCCATCCTCCCCATCCAGCCTTGATTGGTTTGTTTGGTTGTCATCTTGGTGTCTGAATAAACTCTATGTATGTGCAGGGATGCATCTCTGCAAGAGACGGATCACAGACACATTAACAAAAAGGCACGTTGCTCCAAATATTTCAATCTCATCATATTTTTGAAGCAGGTGTGCCTCTCGAAAAACAGAAGGCCTCCACCTCTGACCACCCACAAGTATCAATTAGAGATAAAAAATGTTGTTAAGCCTCTTGGTTTTTAATCAAAATCAAAATCTGGAGGATTGAAACCTCTTCATTGATCACACACATGTCCACACACACACACACACACAGTGACATTTGTTTCTCTCTGCATTTAACCCATCCTAGTATGACTAGGAGCAGTGGGCATTGGGTGTATATTATATACAGCGCAGGGGTGTGGTGCCTTGCTCAAGGGCGACCTCGGCAGTGTACAGGTGTTTCGGGGGACTTGAACCGGCGTCCTTTAATCGGTTCTCAAGTCCCCAAGTCATGTTCCAACAGACTGAGTTAGGCTGCCGCCCCCCCTGTTGTCATTGACTATGACGTTAACAATGTACCAATGTACCGCCACGCCTTAAGAATGACGTCATTCCCACTGGACAGCCATCTTCTCTCTCGAGTGTAAAATTAAACATGACCTACTGAACATTCATATATATATATATAGTACAGTACATGCATCTTGGACCATTCACTTCGCCGACCACACGGTGATGAATACAGAGACGAACAGATCCCAGACACACACACACACACACGGAGAGTCAAGCCATGAAGCCAGCCAGCTTCTGGAGGTGGTCAGCGATGCACCGATCACCACAGAGTTAGCGGCGTCCCTGTGAGCTTCGACGCTTTCAGGACCTGGTTTCAGGACGGTATTCGTCACTGCATTCATTCACGATACAGAACTATCAGCCTTAATGTGTGGCTTTCTCACATCATCATTTGTGTCTCAGTTTCCTATACTTCCTATACTTTGTCTATATGATAGCATTGTAATGCATGTAACGTGAAGCAGCTATCGGCCACATCTGGATGTCACGTACATGTAAACACAGTTAAATGTGTTTCTCTGCATTTAACCCATCCTAGTATTA
>CM051002.1:6538658-6546158 GCA_027704905.1 Muraenolepis orangiensis
CGTGTAGTGTGTGTAGGCGGCCTAAGGGGTGTGTGTGGAGTGTGTGGAGTGTGTGTGTGTGTGGTTGGTTGCAGTTTGAAGCAGCCTCACTGGTCCATCGAGATACCCAGACACTGGGGTCCGGGTGAGGGCTGAACCACTGTGGTGCATTAGAGTTACCAAGGCCCACAGACATCTAACATGTCAGCATTTAACACCTAACAATGCAAAACGGTTGGCTGTCGCACCGTTTCCTAGACCATCAAGAACATAAATAAATGATTCCCAACTTCATGACGGTGATTCTTTGCAGGATTAGCAAACTACGTATCCCATGATGCTTTTCAATATACATCATACCAACATGCCAATGATCTGGACTATCTGGGCCTCTGATCCCTCTTCCATCCCCCGGTTCCTCCGAGGTGTCCTCGAGCAAGACACCCTAATAACCCTAACTGCTCCTGACGTGCTGGCTGTCTCCTTGCGTGGCTGATGACTTGGATAAAAGCGCTGTATAAAAGCATCCATTACCATTACTGATTAAACAGTGATTAAAAAAATAAATAAATAAAAATGTAATGCCCTGTCAGCTGTCATTGCATCTGACAGGTGATGCTGAGGGAAGCCCACGGTGTCGATAGCTACGGTGCAGACAGACCGTGGGCTGCGTCTTTTCATGAATCCTGGATTATGTTGTATTTCAACAAGATACCATGTGTTTTTATTTATATTTTGCGAAAATCTATAAAAGCATTTAAAGTGCCAGTAGTGCAGCAGCATCATGAATACAGTGCAGTGCAGTGCAGTCACTGTGATGAGTCCAGAAAGTCCAGCAAAGTATGTAAGTGTAATGTTAATGACAATGTTATGACAATGTTATGAATATCATTATTTCTATTCTATTCTATTTTCGATGGAAAATGATGTGCCGGCTACCAAAATGATTCCTCATAAAAATGTTCCCCACCAAAAAAAGAAATAATCGAGAAAACTGGCAATAAAATAATATCACTATAAATATATGTAGCCCTTCTGAAGACTTTATTTAGAAAGTGCCTTGGTTGACCGGCCCCCTGTTTCTAGGCAACTGTGCACAATCTCTATGGTCACATGACAACTTGTCATGTGACCATAAATGAAGGGTGCAGCGATAATGTCTATTGGGCTGTGATGGAGAGACGCACACAGGGAGAGGAGTGGTAAGTATTTATACACACACAAGGAAACGAATTTCCTTGCTTGTCAAAGTACATTATTTAGCCTGAATTGCTTACCTGGGCAGTCCTTTCCTTCCAAATTGGTGGCTATGGGGCAAAGTCAGCCAAAAGCTGTTTTAAATCAATTGAGCCAGTGGTTTTTGAAGCCTTTCTTCATTAACATATTGTATAATTGTGTTCTGTTTTGTTCCCTTAAAAACTGTTGTGGGCTGTCCTTTTAATGTGGATGAGCACCCTCATTTAATATAAATGTTTAACATTCTTTCACCAATGGCAAACATTAAAAGGTTCTGCATATTACACTTCATTCCGGTTGGTTTAAGTTAGCTTTAAGAGAGAAAATATGAGACATGACTCAATTTGGAACGGAAAAAATGTATTTAAATGATGCTCAGGTTTAAACTTCAAAAGTCAGACGGTCAACTCAAACATACTGACGAGTATGGGACACGTTTTTAAACGTAACTTTAGCGACGGGGAGGGGGGGGGAAATGCTACACATTGTGTGGCCCGAGCAAAGTGCAGCGAACCAGAGGGCCCGCCCTATCACCCCCTATCACCCCCTATCACCCCCTATCACCTCACAGCCATCACATATATATCGGCCGGGCTGTGGAGGCCATGATTCTCGTGGCGTCTCGGGGGTGTTTATCTTGTCACGGAGCCGTCAGAGCGGGGCTAGAGATGTACCAAGGAGCACCAGAGAGCTGGGGGGGGACTGGCTGGCGGCGGCTGTCCAGTGAGGTGTTTAATGAGGTGGACCGGCCGGGGTAATACCCTCACACCGGGATGATTAGTGTGAACCCCCCCCGAGGCGGCCCGCTTGGGGCACCTCCAGGCGCCTTACCGGGGACCTCATTACTATCCCTCAAGACAAAAGACACACTGTTGTCCAGGTGGACTCTTCTTCCCTTTTGGGCCACAATATGCGCCGCAGAAATGTGCAAGGGTGCACAGCGAGGGGGCATTGTTAAGTTTAGTGCGGTTATTAAAAGTTGCTGAATTTACACAAAATATAGATATATTGAGAGTGTATAAACACTAGGAGAGCATATAGGCAAGTGTTCTTTGCACAGTGAGCCTGACAATTAACAAATTATTATTATATATTCGGTAAGTTTGACAATAATAGCACGTTAAAACATTCAAAAATGATAACGAAGAGACGATGGTAGCACAGCTATCACTGTGAGATACTGATAGAATACAATAGAATACAATAGAATACAATATAATACAATAAATAATGAACCATACATGTCGTCACCTTGTCGTCACAGTGTACATATTGTGCCTACGTTGTAACGTAATTACACACTGTGACTGATGCATTTGCTGATACATGTTGTTACAAGTCTCTCCATGCCCTCGTCCCCCCCCCCAGTACTTAACAGACCTCCTCCACCACCCCTCTATACCCCCCATCCCGGAGTCTGCGGTCCTCGGGACACGGTCCTGCTCTCCATTCCCCATCATCCCCGCCTCCGGGACAGAGAGTTCTGTGTGGCGGCCCCCCCCCCCCCTCTGGAACTCTCTTCCTGTAAGAGAGATCCGCAACACAGCCTCCCTTCCTGGATATTTTCAAAAGTACCCTCGAAACTCTTCTGTTCACCATGGCCTTTGACCTCTTAACCCATCCCTTTGCCCACCTTTCACTGCTACTTGTGTTTATTTACTTCATTTTTTGTCACGGCTGGGTGTAGGTGGGACCCAAAAGCAGAGTGAACAGAAGCCAGGTAGAACAGGTGTTTTAATGATCGGCACACACGCCGATTAGCGCCAGCAAAAGGCAGAGGTACAGACATGTGGGCAACATCCCAAAAACGTGGTGAAGGCAAGCAGAGGTCGCTAACAGGTTGTCGAGGGTTGAGGCAGAGGTACAAAACGCAGAGGCAAACACCAGGTTGTTATCCAGGCGACGGTCAAATCCCAGTGGATTAATAAACAGCTAAAAAGCTAATAAAATTTGCTTGATACAGACGTGAGGCTTTCCGAGAATCAGGGTGATAATCCAGCATTGAGTAACACACAAGACATGGCTTGACTACAGCTTGGTAAATGAGGTGTGATTGACAGGTGATAACAGGTGAGTCCTGAGTAGGACACAGGAGCGGGAAGAGCTGGGTTGGACCGTGACATTTTGTTGGTATTTGCCTTAGCTGTTTGTTGTTTGTTGCCCCTCTGTGAAGCGGCCTTGGGTCTCTTGAAAGGCCCTATATAAATTCAAGTTATTATTATTATTATTATTATTATTATTATTATTATTATTATTAATAATATTATTACATGTTACATTGATTGGTGTTACACAGGAACTACGCGGTTACATCATTAGATTGTAACTTGCCACTGTATTAACGTAGTGATATACACTGGTTAACTACAGCCGTCAACCATGTTTTTCTGAGGGAGCCGAGGAACTGAAAGATAGACGGCTTCATCCTACATGTAATTAGGCTGTTCGTGGCTTCATTAATTCACCCGTTCATCCGTGTCCTGTAGCACTCTCAACGAGCGCTGCGCTCATTAGTAAACATAGTCGGCTGTACCTGTTTTCATACCGAGGAGGACATGATCGCCAAGAACTGTTGGCGATCAGGATAAATAACAGGATAATCACGTCTTCAGTGTGAGTGAATTCGGATGATTATTATTTTATATATATATTGTAGAAAGTTAGTTCAGTTAGAAAGAACTAGAACTTCATACTCCTTAGCTGCTACGCTAGCTGCGTCTGTTGTTCTGCCGTTTGGCGGCGGGCTAATCAACAGCTCGGGGGGAAAATGTTATTTTTTTTTTTTTAAATGACTCGCGGCGTGGTCCTGCTTTAGCTTCGGTGGCGGTAACAGCGATGTGCTGAAAGCTGCACAGACTTAGCTACTTAAAATAACATTTCTGAGCGCCCCCCCGCTCCTCCCCCCGCCTCCCACACACACATCAGATGGCCGAAGCAATTAAATGTGTTGGCTAACCGACGAGTCGAAAGAAGACTTTAATTGGAGAAGAAAAAGTGTTGTAATCAGTAATATGTACTGTATATGGCGGCGGCCGATAATTAGCTCCTTGGTGCAATCCATCCACCAGCAGCAACCACCCGAACCTGACAAACCCTGCAGCTCGTGACAGAAAGAAATTCATGAAATTCATGAATTCAATGAAATTCAGCAGGAAAAATCGATAATAAAATAAATGCTTGTTTTTTTTACAAGGGGAGCCTCGACACCCGATTTAGTTAGACGTTGGCTGGTCTTCTGGCTGGTTAGACGTGTACTTGGCGTGGGGGGGGGGTTATGAAACGCTACATGAATGTGTTGGCTAAAGGGGTGGATGAGCAGAGAGAGAGAGAGAGAGAGAGAGAGAGAGAGAGGGAGAGAGAGAGAGAGAGAGAGAGAGAGAGAGAGAGAGAGAGAGAGAGAGAGAGAGAGAGAGAGAGAGAAAAATAGGGAGTTGTTTAATTAAAGCAATGACTTCAGACTGAAGGGCAAAACACACGCCCAGAACCTCTTCAAACTAACAACTCATTTTTCTAGCTCGTCCATCTGGAGTATGAATTTAGTTCACTATGAGGCTGAGAGCCACTGAGAGGTGGTGACGTGGTCATCGTCGAGGTGGTGACGTGGTCATCGTCGAGGTGGTGACGTGGTCATCGTCGAGGTGGTGACGTGGTCATCGTCGAGGTGGTGACGTGGTCATCGTCGAGGTGGTGACGTGGTCATCGTCGAGGTGGAGAGAAAAAAAACCACAATTATAAATTGCGACAAACAACGACATCAACAATAACAACAACAACAACAACAACAACAACAACAACAACAACAACAACAACCACAACAACCACAACAACAACCACACTGCCACGCCGACTTTGGCCGCGAGAAGAGAGCCAGCAACACATCACACTCATCACACACACTCCATCTCCCGCCATGCACCCCTCCCCTCCCCAAGCCTCCTCCTCCCTGGCCGCCAGCATTCAGATGTAGAAGAAGAAGAGAAGAATTGGTGAAGAAAGGTTGAGGCTTACAGTACATTACATTACATTACATTACATTACAGTACATTACATTACATTACATTACATTACAGTACATTGCATTACATTACATTACAGTACATTACAGTACATTACATTACATTACATTACAGTCATTTAGCAGACGCTTTTTAGGTAAGGCGACTTACAATAGTGTGTTTCAGCAAAGGTTGAGTTAAGAGAACAACTCGTCACCAGATGTCAAAAGTGCATTTAATTTCTATCAAGAACTCCAAGAAGGTGTTCAGGTAAAAGTACAGTAAGTTCATGTAAAAGTACAGTAAGTTCATGTAAAAGTACAGTATGTTCAGGTAAAAGTACAATAATTCATGTAAAAGTACAGTAAGTTCAGGTAAAAGTACAAAAAGTACAAGTACCAGGGTATTATATTTATACTACTAATAATGATAACACTATACTACTACTACTACTACTACTAATACTACTACTAATAATAATAATAATAATACAAATAACAATAATAAATAATTAAATTAATATTCAGAATAATAATAATAATAATCATAATAATAATCATAATAATAATAATAATAATATATGTAAGTCAATAAAATACCAGTGTCAGAGTTCCGAACCTTTCAGGCCGTGTGTTGATATGCAAATTGTTTATTGGTTGTTTATTATAAGTTTTTTCGTGTTTACGCTGTTTACGTTTTAATAAGCGGAATTGGAAAGACTCCCCCCCCCCTACCCGCCCCCCCCCAGCTGCAGAGGGAGGGAGCAAATTGGTAACGCATCTTAGCTTTTATTTTTCAGCTGGATGACTTAATGGGCCGTGCTGGAGCCCCGGCCAACGGGTTGGACAGTAAAACAAGTGGGAGAGAAAGAGTGTTGAGCTGCTGCTGCTGAAACCACACCACTGAAAAACCTACGGCTGACACCATCTACTGTCTGCATCCACCTCTCCTCCATGGGGGAAGGCAGGCAGGAGAGAGAGGGAGAAGGAACCCTATCCACCGCAATGGGAAGTAGCATTCATAACACTGACCACAAGAGGTTGGTTTGGTTTGTGTTGGATTCATTGGAGAGATTTTCTACCAAATATGAGTGCATTGGCAGAGAGAGAGAGAGAGAGAGAGAGAGAGAGAGAGAGAGAGAGAGAGAGAGAGAGGAGAGAGAGAGAGAGAGAGAGAGAGAAGAGAGAGAGAGAGAGAGAGAGAGAGAGAGAGAGAGAGACAGAGGGAGAGAGAGAGAGAGAGAGATACAAACATTGTAGAGTTGCAATGGGAGGGAGATAGCATTTATGTGCGTACGTGCGTGTGTGCATGTGTGTGTGTGTTGCAAAAAGCTTCCAAGTGGCCACTCTGGCGGGAAAGCAGCACCTGTTTAATGAGGCGCTAATGGCGACGCTAATCAAAGGGAGATCATTGAACGTCGTCATCATCACATGCGTCCCGCGGATCCTCCGACATTATAGATTATTCTACATTATATATACATTATATATTATAGATTACTCTCTCATTTCTTTCCCAGTGACATCACTTACCTCCCAGAACATCTCAAATTGTAATGTATTTCCAAATAGAATACATTATAATTGTAATAATAACAATATTAATATTAATTATAATAATACTAATAATAACTATAATTTATAATAATAATAATAACAATTTATAATCATTTATAAAACAAACAAACAGCGAAGGCAAATTGAACAAAAGTAGTAGTGAAAGTAAATCAATCAATCAAAGTAGCAGTGAAAGGAGGGGAACGGGATGGGTGAGAGGTCAAAGGTCACGGTGAACAGCATAGCAAAGAAACCGTAGGACGCCATTACAGTATTCTAACGGGCTGACCGCCACACGCCAAGCCTCCACAGCGGCTGACCGATTTGGAAACTTTCGCTGTTATCAGTTGGTTCTTCTGTTGGGGGGGGGGGGGGGGGGGTCTGTTATACTGGAGCGTTCTCATATCACACATGCGATGGATGACTCATGTGTGTGTGTGTGTGTGTGTGTGTGTGTGTGTGTGTGTGTGTGTGTGTGTGTGTCTGCCAATCCCCTTTCTTTTTTTTTTGACGACCAGGCGATACTTTACTATTACTCGACCCGACACACAAATCAAATGGCGCCGCGGGCCAAACGAGAAATTATACCGAAATGAGGGCGTCGTCCTAACCGCGCGGGGTAGACTCCTTCGCTTTGGACCCCGAGATGAGAAAAAGCCAGAGAAAGTGTGTGTGAGACTGTTTTTCCAGCTTGTGCTAAAGGTGGTGGTGGTGTGGCGGTGGTGAGGTGGTGG
>CM051002.1:6553658-6593658 GCA_027704905.1 Muraenolepis orangiensis
TTCCAATGTAAAAATACATGAGTTGTTTGAATCTGTAGTGGCATAGTACTACAGAACATATTCAATGGATACTTATGTGGGTATAAATATATTTATATTCACACACACACACACACACACACACACACACACACACACACACACACACACACACACACACACGTGCACGCGCACGCGCACACGAACACGCACACACACACACACACACACACACACACACACACACACACACACACACACACACACACACACACACACACACACACACACACACACAAATACACACATAGACAACATAAAACCACACACACATTTGCAAATATGTGAATTCCCGACCTGCAAACACACACACACACGCACGCACGCACGCACGCACGCACGCACGCACGCACGCACGCACGCACGCACCACACACACACACACACAAGATTTAGAATGCACACACAAACACACACATACATACACACACACACACACATACATAACATAAAACCACACACACATTCGCAATACGACACACACATACGTGAAGACCCAACCTGCAAACACACACACACACACAATATCTAGCATGCACACTCAAACATCCACACACACACAACACTCAGTGTCTCGCCGTGTGTCTCTTCTTCCCGCCAAACCCCCAGCAGGGGTCCCAGCGGGAAACACCCCTTTCTCCCCCACGGGTGGATGTGTGTTCTCTCACCAGAACGCGTTTAATCGGCACCACGGCAACACTGGGCGGGGGATGGGGATGGGGGATGGGGGGAGGGGGGATGGGGGATGGGGGGGGGGGGGGGGGAAGTGGGAGAAACAACGAGGCAGGCTTGTTCAGCTGATGTCAGCATGATCATGCGTGCGCGGGGGCAGGCGCGGAGGACGGAGAACGGATGACGGATGGCAAATGAATGCATAGAAGAAAACGAAAAACGAAAATAAATGCTCTCCACAAAGAGGCCTTGTCAGCCACCAGTCTCGGCCTCCCTGCACCCCCGCCCCCCCCCTCCCCCCCGCCGATCGGCTCGCCGTCCGAGGTGGTGGGGGGGACTTTACCTCTCACTCTCCATCTGTTTGCAGTCTCCGCTGCTGCTGCTGCTGCTACTGGAGAATGTGTATGTGTGTGTGTGTGTGTGTTTGTCAGTGTGCGATGATGTGATGTGTGTGCGACTTGCGTGTGTGTGTGTTTGTCAGTGTGTGTGTGTGTGTGTGTGTGTGTGTGTGTGTGTGCGCCCGTGCATGCGTGTGTGTGTGTGTGAGTGTGCAAAACCATATATGTGTGTATGCATGCCTCTTTCTGGTCGGGTATTTCTACCTGTTTGTGTGTGTGTGGGTGTGCGTGCGTGCATGTGTGCATGCGTGTGTGTGTGTGTTTATGAGTAGCTAAGTGTGCTCGCGTGTGCGTGTGCGTGTGTTTCTATGTGTGCGCATATGTGTGTGTGTGTGTGTGTGTGTGTGATTATAAGTAGCCAAGTGCGCACGTATGTGTGTGGGTGTGTGTGCGGGTGTGTGTGTGCGTGTGTGTGTGTTTATAAGTAGCCAAGTGTGTGCTCACGTGCGCTTGTGTGTGTGTGTGTGGGTGTATGGCTAGCTTGTGTGTGCGTGTGTCAATCTGTCTTGGGTGGGCGCATTGCAAGGGCCAGCTGGTACGGGGACACGAACCGTCCCCTGAACGCACTGCGCCGGGACCCGTCCCCGACGCCCGGCGCAATTAATCAAAGATAACAGTGAGCGGCGGAAGCTGTGCTGGCTAAGTCAGCACAGCTTCGCGCCGCGCGCTGCTCTGCTGCTCTGCTGCTCTGCTGCTTAAGCCACAGTTAGCAAGAGTTAGCATAGCGGCTCACGAAACCGTACGGGGGGGCCGCCGAGGCCGAACAATGTTATTCTAACGTATGTGCACTGGCCTCTTGACATATCGGGCTGTATGTGCACACATACAGAACAGTGTGTACGTAGTCATATCATATGAATGTACATACCCACCCATGCTCCATTGAACAAAATAGCCCTGGCAAATACATGTTCAAATGCAAGTTATATCCATTGAAAAACAATGGGAACATATTTGATACGATAAACAGTGTGCAGCATATTTGTGCATTGAATATGCAAGAAAAACAAACAAAAAAACAATCCAAATAATCTGTAAGAAACACATATAGGTTGTAATAGTCAAATGTTATAGTGTCTCTGTTTGCCGTTCTTCTAGAAGAACATACTTCTGGCCTTTCAACCATCTTTCAGACGTCTCCTACCTTTATAGTAGTACAAACCAACAGAGATACACACAGTGAGTGCACAGACGCTCTGTTACGCTCACAGTCCCCAGCCCCCCACCCACCACCCCCCCCCCCCCCCCTGGCCCCGCGTTCAGAGAACATCCACATTTTTCCTTGTCAAAAACACACTCCGGTTTCAAAAACATCAACGGCCAGCTCTGCTGAATCTGAACAGAAGCTTCGCACACAGGCGTCATACCTTCCTACCCTGGGCGCGGTTAGTGGGAGCTCTCCAGCTTGTTTTGTTGTTATTGTTGTTGTGCACAACAAGTGAGAAGGCGGTTTAGGATCGGTACGTGGTTCTGCACAGAGGGAAGGGAGGAAGCGATGCAATTTCCCCGGCCATGAACCAGCACTTATCGCCCAAGTCGTAACGTCACGTTACGCATCTCGGCTGCTCGTCAGGTCTGATCCCTAAAAAATGTTTTTGAACAAGGGCGTATACTATATAACAATGTATATTTTATTACATTGATTTATATATACATATTGCTCTTTTCTGTGCCGATATATTGCATTTTATAAATTGCATTTTTATTTTATATATTTAACTTAATACAGTTTTTTACTTTTTTTTAACTTATTTTATTCTATTCTGTTTTTATTCTATTTTATCTTATTTTTATAACTGCTGTCTGTCATCGGGTATTGCACATAAGATTTTCAATCACTGCTTTATACTGTAAACTGTGAAGTGACAATAAACTTGACTTGACTTGATGTACACGGCACGCGGTCACACCACCGTCGGGGGAACCTTTTAAAGGGACGGACTCCTGCCGACAGCCCTATCATTATCCTGTTTACCTGAAGAGACGAGGTCCTCTCTCCTCCCGGACGGACCTTGACTAATTGACTTTGCTTCTCTCTCATTGTCTCTCTGGGAAATAGAAAGCCAAGACCCTGGTACTATTACTTACATGTGCCCTTTTTTTCGGGGAAGGTAGGCTTCGGGGGGGTTTTCTATCTTCTTTCCCCCCCCCCCCCCTTCCACCTCCTCCTCCTCCTAACCTTTACCAAGTGATGTATGAGTCGGATGGAACATCCACGGCACGGTGCATCCATAATGTTGGGGGTGGAGGATGGGGGGGGAAGATAGGGGGGGGGGGGGGTACAGGTATCTCCTTCATCCAATCTTCTAGCTCTGAGTATGTCCACCCACCCATGGAAATGAAGGCCCCTGCCTGATTGCTCGGCTGGCTGATTGGTGGAGCGGTCATCTGATACACTTCCGGTATGCTGTGGGTGGGCAGGTAGGTGGGTGGGTGTGTTGTGATGACTTACATGACTGTGTGTGTCTACAAACTCCCTGCAAGTCACTGTTCAACTTGTAAGTTGAAAAAATGTAAGTTGATTTGCTGCTTGATTTGAAGTTTCAAGTACAATCAATTAGAATTGATTAATGGTTTCAACTCATTGTTTTAAGTCTAGATTATGGTGCCCTCACACCATAGCGTATGCTGAAACCTATGAGTTGCACGTAAAAAATATTTGTATACGCACCAAACGCAACCGAAATCAACAATTTTGTCAATTTGTAACCTATTCGACCTATGGGTTGCGTGTGAGTTGCGTGTGAGTTGCGTGTGGGTTGCGTGTGGGTTGCGTGTGAGTTGCGTTCAAAACTTACAAGTTGCGTTTGACCTGCGTGCTAGTTGTGTGGTATTCGCGAATATCGGTCACGTGATAAAAACCTATAAAAGCGGAGCCGATTCAGTGTTTCCTTCTGATTTGGTCATCGAAGAGTCAACATGGGGAAAGCTACCATGAAATCTGATAAAAGTGACCCCAAAACCTGGCCAGATACCTCAAATTTGGACCTGCGCTCATAACTTATGAGTTGCGTACATGTTGCGATCGTGTTGCGTGCGTAGCGTACCTGTTGCGATCGTGTTGCGTGCGTAGCGTACCTGTTGCGATCGTGTTGCGTGCGTAGCGTACCTGTTGCGATCGTGTTGCGTGCGTAGCGTACCTGTTGCGATCGTGTTGCGTGCGTAGCGTACCTGTTGCGATCGTGTTGCGTGCGTAGCGTACCTGTTGCGATCGTGTTGCGTGCGTAGCGTACCTGTTGCGATCGTGTTGCGTGCGTAGCGTACCTGTTGCGATCGTGTTGCGTGCGTAGCGTACCTGTGTCCCTGTTGCGTATAACTTGATCGCAGGCATTCGCAGAGAATTATTGAACATGTTCAAAATTTCCGAACTTACTCTGCGTGTGTCTGCGATCACCTGCGTGCTTGTTGTGTACTTCAAACCTATAAAACCTATTACTTGCGTGTGAGTTGCGTTCGGAACTTATGACCACTCTTTTTTATTCGCAACCATACGAAACTGGTGATCGCTATGGTGTGAGGGCACCATTAGCTTTGGATTGGGCGCGGAAAGTCGACATGACTGTATAATAATAATAATTCGAATTTGTCAGTGTACAGCACAAGTACAGTACAGCGAAAGGAATTTCTCTACATTTAACCCATCCTAGTATTAGGAGCAGCGGTCAGCTATTCATACAGCGCCCGGGGAGCAGTTAGGATTAGGGTGTCTTGCTCCAGGACACCTCTACAGTTTATTTTGCTAGGGGGAGCCAGGGATCGAACCAGCAACCTTCCGGTTGTAGGTATGTAGAAGGTCTTTAAGGTGTCGGGTACTTCACTGCACAGCATCACCTGCTGGCCTCCGTTACAAACAGAACTTGTTGTTTTTGCAACCTATCAATGCTTCAGTTCAACCTATAGATAACTTACTAACATGCATTCTGTTCGTGTCCCAATTTATGGTATCAACTTGCCAATTTAAGTTTAAAACATAGATCACTTATGAACATAGTCTGTTCACGTGTCCCAATTAGTGCAATTTCCCAATTCAAGTTCAAAACATACTGTAGATAACCTCGAAACATGCCTTCTGTTCACTTCACCGGATAAGTGGTTTTAACTTATGTATTTAATTAAAAGGACGTCTTAACATTACTAACATTAGTATTGTTTGAACCTACAACTTATAGTTATAACAAAAGAATGTCCTGAGGCAAACACATTTTATTTCCCAGCATTAAAAATAGCACGCAACAACATGAATTGAGCGTGTGTGTTTTTCCCTTCAAAATGAAAATACACAGACATTTCCCCTTTGCATTTCCTCCTTTTCTTTTGTTCATTACCATCTCTACCATCTCTACTCTACTCTCTACTTGTAAAATGAATCCACCTCTCAGACCAAGTGCTTGCATTATTAATAGCAATGAATTATGAAAATGAATTGGCCGATATAAGAACCTCTCACAATTTCAACATGAACATATACACATACAGTAGATACACATAAATGAGAGTGTGTGTGTTCAATTGGGAGACAATGTTTGCTTAACTTGAACAAGAACCCTTTTTTACATGAATACATCCCTTGTGGATACTCAAGATTCAAAGAGAACATAATGCCCATAAGCACAGCAAAGCTACATGGGACATAGTACCACAATAGTGGACCACAACTGCCACATTGAAGATATCATGTGGAAAGGCATCCTGTTGGGCACCTGCATCGCCAATCAGTAGGCCAAGGGGGAGAACACAACCACGTGGCCTTCACCTGCAAGTAACGAGAAACAGTGCAAGACCAGCTCATGAAACTAATGTCGGCAACATTTTGCCAAGCTGGCAGACCAAATAGTCGGTCGGAGGGATGCAAGTCGAAGTCAGGACGGGCGGCCATCCCGACTGTCGAGCACCAAGGTGCTTCAGCTGAATATCCAGAGTCTCACCATCGCCAAACTGGAGATCATACACCACCTTGCCGACTCCCACAAAGTTGCAGCCATCCTCCTCAAGGAGACCCACTGTGCAGAAGGTGACAAGTTCAGGCTGCCCGAGTTTTATCTTGCTGGGTCCATCCACAGCAGACAGCATGGTCTGGCAACCTTCGTGAGGGCTGACCTCAGCTGGACAGACAGTAGCCAATCTCCACCAGGCTCCAATATCAAGTGGCTGGTCCCCAAAACTCAGGAAACATCAGTCATCAATGTATATAAGCCTCCACCATCAGCAATGAATGTGTCCGCACTCCAACTGGTCCACCCATCTGATAGCACCCGCTATCAGATGGAGAGACGCTGAGTGAATGGGCCTCCAAAGCAGATGCTCTGCTCCTGTATGACCCAAAAGAGCACCCACGCTTCTACTCTTCCCGATAGAACACCCACACCAACCCGGGCCTGGCCTTCGCCATGTGCCACAGTCTTGACCCCACACCGGAGAGACGCATCCCACAATCACACCCCCTACCGTCTATCATCCAGGTCCCATCACTGCTGCTGTCAGTAGCGGGCAAACCTGTCAGAAGATGGAACTTCCAGAGGGCCAACTGGCAGTCATTTACTGCTGAGACAGAAAGTACATCAGAACTGAGGTCGGTGAGTCAATGGACTTCTCCCACTCACAGACCATCAATCTGTGACAGGCAGATTTTCTGACAGGCAGAAAAACAATGAATGGCCTGAATAGCGGCTGCTTTCCAGGTGCAGATAAGAACTGCCCGTCCTACATTGTGCAATGTATCTTCCCTGTCTAGAGCAGCCAGTGTTGATCCTATTCTATCGGGAGACTTCACAACAGCTGATCTCAGTGCGGCTATCTGCAAATTCAAGCAAGGCAAGTCACCAGGCCGTGATAACATCTACCCAGTTTGTGATCCACTAGAGTGCAACAACATCTGCTTGGCACTGTGCATTCTTCTCGTCATGCTTTCGGAGGTCCAAGCTCCCAAAGACTTGGCACATCCTGTAAGCAGGAGTAGGAGTTGGCTGGGCCCACATATTTCCACCATTACATCTGGGACCCGAGAGACGGCGTCAAGGGAGAAGATCTACCAAGCCGGCAATGGACACTGCTCAACTGCCAACATATTGTGGAAGACTGCCGACCACATAATCACCACCTGTCCCCTGTATAGACCTCCTACAAAGGGTGGCCTCTTCTGAGTGGGACCATAGACGAGGGTGTGGCTGCACGACACTGAGTTGGACATCTTTTTCTTCATTCGTGTCTCTGTAGCATGGCGGTTATATGACAGTTTCCCATTTCTTCAGTTGCAGACAGTTCTTCAATAATAAGAGGGTCTCTTCCTGCTCCGGACCCGGGGGGCTGCTGTCATTTGCTTCTGGACACTGTTGTCTTTCAACTCAGCTTCAGAGATGTTGGTAGAATTCTTTGTGTAAAGCCTGACTGGGTTTGCAATGTAAACGCTTCTACCATGACCCCCCATCAGATGAGTGGAACATCATCACCACATGGCGATACACAAAAGAAGAAGTAGGCCAACAGTCATGCCCTTCATGGCTGCATCCAGAGCCTTGAAAACCGATAGTGTTACCATTTTTGTCTGATGGCACTGAGAGCTCATCACACTAGAACTTAAAAGGCACAGTTTACCCAAAAATATTTTTTAATGAGAAAATGTGATGCAGTTGACAGATGTAGTTTGACAGAAAATGATCCCTACCATGATCCCTGGAAAATGACATTGCTATTGAGTTTTTCAAATACTAAAATAGTATGAATAATAATAATAATAATACAAAATGATATATAATAATGATAATAGTACTTTCGTGGCGCTGTGAGGAAAACAAGCAAAGTGCCATTCAGTTCTATGGCATTTGAGAGAAAGCAGGTGAGTGCGTAAAAATAAGCATTTTGGATTTTGGGGTGAACTTTAAGAAAACAGATGTTCAAATGTAAACACAACGGCAATTTTGCAAAAGATATGGTCTTAAGTCACACTGATCTTTGAATAAGTAGTGTGGCAGGCCAATTAGAGCCGCAGTCCTTCTCTCATGTGTGTCCTATAAGACAAAGAAATAAAAATGAGATGAACATTTTCTAGCAAACATAACAAATAGTGCCCATGCTCATCAGCTCCAACATTTACATAGTTCTCAAATCAGTCCAACGTGTCTTTGAGTGCTTGAGTTTCTTTTCAGACTTCGTTACTGCTTTGTTCACCTCCAGCAATATTGGGACCAGGCTATCAAGTCCATTGAGAAACAATTGAAAAAGGTCTCTTTTAAACTCTGCCCAGAGTTCGGGAAGAACAGGAAGCAGTATCCGACAGTGGTGGAAGAAGTACTCCGATCCCTTACTCACTTTTACTTACTTTACTCAAGTATTACATTTTAGTAATATAAAACTATTATTGGCTTAATGAACTTAGGGTATGAAACGTTAAATATCTTGCTCATATGCTTTCAGTGTCACAAATGATGATATTCTTCTGTTTATCACTAACAAACACAAACAAAATAATTCAATCTACTACTCTAGATTAGTAGTACAGTGCTGTGTCATTTAAGAATGATGTTTACGCAAGTGCCAAATTAATATAGTGGTAAAATGTATAGCTTAAATATAGGGGTAGCATAAAAGTGGCATAACAAGGAAAGAAATTCAGAATTGTATTCAAGTACAGTACTTTACAGTCACATCCCAACCCTTATGACACACAACATGCTTTCTATCCTGCCCCTCTATTATGTGACCTCATTACCTTGTCTTTCGTGGAACAGAGCTGGCCATCTGGACATGACCTCTGTGACCAGTGGCTGATCTCCAATTATCTCTTTTTTTGCGCTGGGAAATATTGTAGCCGTCATCAGGTCTTCTGCCAGCTGGTGATCAGGGTCTTTTTTTCAGCATTTCCACCTCCACCATCTTCCATTTTTCCTCCACGTTTTCATGACTCCGTCTTTCACTGGGCAGCAGTAGCTCAGTCTGTTGGGACTTAGGGTCTTAGGAACCAGAAGGTCGCAGGTTCAAGTCCCCGAAACGGACCAAGTACGGAGTGAGAACTGGTACTTGGAAAAAGGTGCCAGTTTGCCTCCTGGGCACTGCCCGAGGTGCCCTTGAGCAAGGCTCACCAGACCCCTACACTGCTCCAAGGTTGCTGTATATACAATAGCTGCCCACTGCTTATAATACTAGTATTGGTTAAATGCAGAGAAACAAATGTCACTGTGTGTACATGTACGTGACCAATAAAGAGGATTCAAATCCGCCAGATGTAGTTTTAGATTCAAGTGGATCTGGACAGTTGGAAACCTGCATTAGTCATAGGAACTGCAAACATTATGAGTGTAAACTGCACACAATTGGCAACAGTAATCATATATCAATACACTCCTAAACAATTGATTAATTTATCTGAGCAACCACACTAGTTTACATAACCAAATGAAGGAATCAACAAAACTGTAAAGAGCACATTTTTCCATCAACCATTTTTCCATTTCCAAATATAGTTTCCCAACGCATGGGGAATAACGCATAATGGATACTCCAGGTCATTATTTTTGCCACTTTGCTCTTTAGTTAACCACACTGTTACATGTAGTAGTAGTAGTATAACCTTTATTTAGCCAGGAAAATCAATTAAGAACAAATTCTTATTTACAATGATGACCTGACAGGAGGCAAAAGGCTTCCTGAGGGGATGGGGGTTGGGAGGAAGACAGACTCCGGGCACTACAGAACCCAGGAGACAACACAATGACACAGAGCAGAGATGACAGGCATAGCAGTTAAACATATAACATCTCTAAAACAATACTGCTATGGTTCAATCAGTCATTAAAATAATATAGAACATTCATCCATTCAATCATTCATTCATTCATCCATTCATTCCTTCATGGCAATGCACACTACTACATGTTAACTCTAAACCACCAGTCTAGACAGTATTACAGTTTCTGTAATATACTTTATGTAGAGACGTATGTTTTCCTTATATATATCAGTTTACTTTTGTATGAGCAGTTTTGAAGGACATTCAAGATTTTCAAACTGCTGTTGAAATTGATGCACACATGACCGTCAGATTAGACACGCCAACCACATTTCCAATATTGCAGCAGCTATTGTGTGTTTGTGATATCTCGCTAGTAAGTAATCTAGCCAACTAGCCTGTCACATGCATTAACTTAGCCTTTACAGAATTTGGTCGGTTCAAACGTTTAACAGCACTAACTGCCACCACAGCAAATAACTGGACTTTGTAACGTTACAATAAATTACCGTTACATCAAATTAGCTCACTCGGTTGATTTACATTTGCACACTCGGCTATATATACAACTGGGTTGCTGATGAAGCTAAATAGTTGGTTCGACTGAAGTCTTATAAATACATCCACTCACCTCACTTCAACGTTCTCCTCTCCTTGTCCTCCCTGATCCACAGCATGATCAGGTCAGGTTTACGCTGTCAACACGTATTAGTCCGTGGCTTGATTTGAGGCTGCCACACACGTCCACGGGTTGTCATGGTAACAGTGGATCGCCATAAATCATGCCTTTCTACCACTAGTTTCATTCATGGAATCGCAGCAAACTGGTGCGTGACCGAAAAAAAATAAAATAAAACAAAATAAGCCCTTCCTGGATTGGTCGGTTCTCGACCATGATTTAAATTACGTGTGGGATTGGGGGTTGGGGTCTAAACCCCCCCCCCCTAAAAAAGTTTGAATTTTTTTTTTTGGGGGGGGGGTCGAAACATTAATATTATTTTTATTGTATCTTTTATCTTATGTCAAGTGTCCACGTATGAATGCTAACGTTACCTTGTTTCTACTACCTCACTTTTGACTAACTTAAAATAAGCTAGCTTAAGCTAACATTTGCCTTACCTAACATTAACTTAACTACTGTTAGCTAGCTGATAGCTCGCCCTGTCATTTACAATGTTTTGCATTTAGTTACTAATATAAAATGTCATATATTATCTAATGTTAGCAACCCCTGCTGCTCAGTCGTTAGCAGTTCGGCAATGGACGATTAGCCTAGTTGTTGTTGAGAGTTTATAATTTAATTTAAAAAAAACATGTCTGTGGCTGTGGTGACTTAAGCAGGAATTCAGGAGTTTTACCGGATACTTGACAAATATTTAAATGCATGTGTGCATGAAGGCTGAGGAATTATATGAATTCAAATGTATGACTTAAATATATTCTCATTCACATAATCAACATAATTCTGAGCAGGATAGTATGGGTGATAGTGAGTTTCGTGAGATGTATGTGCTGTTGCATTAAGGAAGCAGAGCGAGAGAAAGTGAGTTAGAACACACAAAGATTTATGCCATCATACCAGATATTTTACAAATAGTACTTTCGGAAACTGATGGGATGCAGAACAATTATACCCTACTGTTCTCATCTAAAAGGCTATGACTTTCAATAACGTGTTTGCTACTGATAGAAAATAAAGAATTACACCATCACGGTTCTATTATTCTCATGTGTGTCTTGACAACAATATATATATACATATTATATATATAATAATATATAAGAATATCAACATATTTTTAGAAGGACAAAGGAGCTGGAGATCATCCAGAACATGATCCACCATCACATGATTTCCCAGAGCAGACTGGACAACACCTGCGTGCTGGTCGAGGGAGCAGTGGTATGGCTGGAAAGACAGGACTCCTCAGCTGTACATGAAGGATGGTTACATAGGATGCAGCTTATGCAGAGATGCAAAGACTTGGGTATTGTCTGACAGGACAAGGAGCAGGAATACACCTTTCTGATGAATGGACCAATGGTGTAGGGGGCATTAGTTGTAAAAAATTAACTGATCAGCAGCATGATCAGGTCAGGTTTATGCTGTCAAAACGTATTAATCCATAGCTTGATTTGAGGCTGCCACACATGTCCACGAGTTGTCATGCCATTGCCTATAGGTAGGTGCTTTTACCGCCTTGTAGGCTAGCACCAGGGTCTTGAACTGGATGCGACAAGGAGCCATTGTAGAGACTGGAGGAGGGTAGATGTGTGGGAGATCTTGGGTCGGTTGAACAACAACAACAACAAATCGTGAGGATTGAATCCTCTTTATTGGTCACATACATGAAGACATACAGTGAAACGTGTTCTCTGCATTTAACCCATCCTAGTATTAGGAGCAGTGGGTAGCTTTATACAGCGCCCGGGGAGCAGTTAGGGTTAGGGTCTTCCTCAAGGACACCTCGACAGTTTTTGCTTGGAGGAGCCGGGGATCGAACCAGCAACCTTCCGGTTGTGAGGCGACCGCTCTACCTCCTGAGCTAGACTGCCGCCCGGCGAACACCAGGCGAGCTGCAGCTTCTGAACGAGCTCCAGGGGCCTGATGGCAGGGAGGGAGGGAGTTGCAGTAGTCTTAACGGGAGATGACAGGAGCCTGGATGTGCACCTGGCTGCCTTTTCAGTGAGAAAAGGACGAATCTGCAGGAAGCAGTATCTGCAATATGTTTTATATTACTGGAAAAGACCACACTATTGCTGATTCAATGAGTCAATAAAGAGTCTCTCACTGTACCACTCAAAGTTAATTTGGCACCTTGACATTTGCATACCTTTGAACTGACTTCAAAACCAGTTGGAATACTGAAAACCCATAAGATTCAGTTGAAATTGCGTGAATCATTATGTTAAGTTTAAGTAAATTAAAGATAGAATCTGCCATGACTAATTGATCAAATCATTTTACAGTATAGTATCAATTTAAATTATTATTTCACTATGATTATGAATACCATGCAAAGAATTATCCATAACAAGATGAAAGTGGTTTAAATATGGTGCTGCATATGAACAGAATGAGCTTGAACAACAAAGTCTGTCCTTCTGTATTTGCAAGCACACTTCTGAACGGTGAAAATTCCAAATGTGTGTCTGTAAACTCGCTGTGCGTCTGTCTATGCTAAAACTGTGTATAAGTAAGCAGGTCTCTCTTGAAAAACAGACCCTGATCTCAGTGAACTCTACCTCTTTTAAATAAAGCATTCAATAAATAAATAAGCCACACTGACAAAACGATGTCTGCCTCAGAAACGTTACGCGGTACGTTTAACTTTCTTTATTTTTTGAATGTGCAATCATGAAGATGCGTGCAGAAACCCAAACGTATGTTGTTGTTGTTGTTGCATGTTTATCATGTTGCAGGTCCAATGGGCTACATGCACTAAGCTGTGTGAAGTATTTCCGGCTTCAAATGCGGCTCAGCCTGTTCCGGTGTATTTGTTTACTTCCAACTAGCTAGCTACAGCTCCTGAGGTAATATTTTGCCATGAATTCCCATAAGAAAATGCTTTTTCAAAAACAGGAGAAGAAATACTCCGAACATTGTTGTGTTCCACTTTGTTCGGTATCGTCAAAATGTAATTAACGGTATTTAGTTTCCATGGCTTTCCAACCCATCCCGACCTGAGAAGAACCCGACGCGGACATCCGATTCTATACCAGGAAACGTTAGACCCAAGTTGTGCTATTCAGCTAACTGTTTGACATCGACCAAAGTAAACATCAGCTAAACTATCAAGAATCCTATCGTAAGTCTTAATAAAAAAAAGTTGATGTGCCTACTGCATGACTGTCATGCATACGAGATGAGACATTGGCTTAGTTGTTACAGCTAACATTATTTTGGTGACAGTTCATATACATTTCCCTTTTTACCAAACTACTTCTGAGTAGTGATGGCAGTGCGACACTGAAGCTTCGGTACGTGCTCCAAACCCTGAACTACAATTCCATAGAAGCACTGCTTTAAAGCTTGCTTTGGTGCGAAAAATGAATGAATCACATGGTTGGTTCGCGGTGCAATCAGGTGATTCTCGATTCTGACAGGTGACAGGTTGAAACAGTTTTGCATTTGAGCGCCTCAACCCTTTATAACCGCGCTAAACAATGCACAATTGGTGGGTTGTCGTAGTCGGTTTGTTATTGCTGCTGTTGAGTTGTTGGTATTGCGTTTGTATTGGATCATTTATGGAGCCAGCCGGGAAGAGAGGTCGTTCTGACATGTGGGAACACTTCAACTCCTGATAAGGTAGGTGTGCTGGCTGTTTAATATGTAACGTAGGAAAAGTAAAGTTACATATACAACAGTAACTGTCAGTACAGTACTATAGCTATGGTCTATCTCAAGTCTATATTACAGTAAAATGATGTATATGATTAGTGTAGCCATTAGGCTATAGCTTTATACACTCAAATTGCATTTTTATTTTATTATTTTATTTCCATGATTAGGCGCTTCACTGCCAAGCATGGAGCTGCTGTTAACCAGGGGAACACAAATCAAGGTAGGCTATATGTATTATATTATTAACTAGACACACAAACACAATATGATATGACTGTATTCCATGACTCATAGGCCTGCTTCATTTAAATGCAATTTCACATAAATCCTTATTTTCTTTAATTACTTTTCTTTTTATTTCTTTGTGTCTTTATTTCTTTGTCTTAGTGGACCGGAAGCCAAAGCTAGATGAGGCTCTTGTGAATATGGTGGTGAAAGACTCGCAGCCTTTTTCCATGGTGGATGACTGTGGCTTCAAGGAGTTTGTGGCATTGCTTGATCCCACATCCACTCTTCCATCCAGACGGGCTCTAAAGAACATGGTGCTCCAGAGATACGAGGAGGAGAAGACCAAGGCCAAGGCTGTCATGCAGAGGGTAGAGGCTGTGAGCCTGACTGCTGATATGTGGACCTCCATTAATATGGACGCATATCTAGCAGTGACCTGCCATTATGTGGATGACTCTGTGAAGCTGGCCACAGTGCTTTTGGGAGTGCTGCCTTTCCCTGAAGTTCATACAGCTGTTAACATCACTGCTGCAATGAGGTCTCTCATGGAGGAATGGGGCATTGAAGGCAAAGTGACCTCGATTGTAACAGATGCAGGAGCTAATATGGTAGCCTCTGTCAGAGATTTGAATCTCAGACATGCACTTTGCTTTGCTCATTCACTAAATTTAGTGGTGAAGAAGTCACTTGATGTAACTCCTGGCCTGGAAGACCTACGCACAAGGGCACAAAAAGTTGTCACTTTCTTCAAAACCAGCACAACAGCAAAAGAGAAGCTCAGAGAAGTGCAGGAGCAGATGAAGCGTCCAGTGATGAAGCTTATTCAGGAGGTGGACACACGCTGGAACAGCACCTTCCTCATGTTACAGCGCCTTTTCAAGGAGAGACAGTCAGTGGGGGCAGCTCTTGCGATGCTGAAAACAGACGTGAGACCTCTGTCCTCTGAGGACTATGAAACAGCTGCTGCATGCCTCCAATTGCTTGCCCCCTTTTACCAGGCAACAGTAGAACTGTCCGAGGAGAAGAGAGTCTCGAGGTCAAAAGTTATCCCAATGACAAAAATGTTAATGCTATACTTGCATGACACAAAAGGGAAAAATAGGCCACAACACTGCTACACTACTGGGACAGAACTTGGTGTCACTGATGCAAAAGGGGTTTGACACTACAGAGAACCAAACTGCACTGACGCTTTCAACACCGCTGGATCCAAGATTCAAAACCATTGGATTCTACAATCAAGTACAGGCACAGACATCAATAAAACGACTGACAGCACAATGCTCACAACTGATGAGATGCACGCCACCTGACACACTTACAGAAGAACAGCCCTCCACATCAGCTCAACCAGCACCAGAAAATCCATCATCCACATGTAATGTTATAAATAGTTAATTGATCAAATGCAGGACAAAATAAGTACAAGTAAAAAAGGATATGAATTGAAACCTTTCAGTACTGATGGTTACCGTCATGTTTGTCTTTCAGACCTTTGGGACAAACTGGACAGAGATGCTTCTGAAGCAAGGAGGGCAAGGAATGCCACAGCAGACGCTACAGCTGATCCACCGCTGGAGCGATCAGAAGACCCACTGGTTTACTGGCTGAAGCACCAAAATGTGTACCCGCTGTATCTGTTTCAGCTTGAAAAACAATGTTTATGCACGCCAGCATCGTCAGTTCCTTGCGAGCGAATTTTCTCAAAATGTGGAGAAGTTGTGAGCAAAAAAAGAAACAATGGCTCAATCCAAAAACAGTGGGAAAAATAATGTACCTTAATAAAAATCTTTGAGTGTTCCCCATCACCCCCTGCCAGTTACACAAGCACACCCAGCATATGTCATATTTTACCAGCACTCTCTCCTCAATAACACAATACACACATTCATCAATCTTTATTTGTCAATAGAACATGCTGTTCAGTCTTAGTGTGTGGGTACTTTAAATCCACTGCAGCCTTGCACTTGTAATGAACCTATTTTCCAAAACAATTGGCTTAAGTGGTTCAGTGCTTCACAAAAGCTTCATTTGCCCATCACTACTTGTGAGGACTGTGGAAGCGACAGGATACTGGACTAGATATAAAAAAATGGAAAAACGGTGCATCAAGCTACAAAATGAATAGTTAAAACGTTATCCTGCTTACCGATTACGTCTTTCACCGCCGGCAACCACAAACCTCTAGACCATCAGTTCAACCTGCGTTTGCCGGGTGAGTAAAAGTACAGGGCGGCGCCAACTACCTGTCTTTGGCCTGTCACGTGACCCAGGAGCTGTCAGGTAACCCACTCCCACACGTCACAATATGTATGACGGCGTATACAATTTACAACTTATATCCAACTTGTTGTTGTTGGGGTTTTGGTCGTCCTACAAATCCGGTGAACATCGGTGATGTTCAACTTTGGGAGCACTTGTAAACACCGGGTGAAGAATGTCGCTGTCATTGAACCGGAAACAGTCGAGCAGCATTAAGTCGTATTAAGTAGAACGCGGAAGTGTTTGTTCCAAGTAGCCCATTCCCCTGTAAAGCACAACCACCCGCATCTGCACCCACAGCCGTCATCCAGAGCTTATCATTATTTAAGGCAATTTCACACCATTACGCCTCTAATTGAACAGCCTGTTTTGTAGCGTTCCGTTCTCCCCTCTTGGCCCTCTCGGCACGCTTAGAAATGACACTCTCTCTCCACGTCCCATTGAGCGTCCTCCAGCGCCAAACAATGCGCACGGATCCACGGATCGCGCGTGCACGTCCGCGCCCGCGTAGACACCCACACACACACACACACTCTGCCTTGATGAGTCAAGGCAGAGTGTGTGTGTGGGTGTCTACGTCGCTTTCACTTTTGTCTGCTGCTTGCGCGACGCCAAGGGGAGAGACAAGGAGAAGAGGGGAGGGACTAAGAGAAGGGGGGAGGGACTAATATAAGAGGGGAGGGACAAAGACAAAAGGGGAGGGACAAAGAGAAAAGGGGAGGAACTAAGAGAAGAGGGGAGGGACAAAGAGAAGAGGGGAGGGACTAAGAGAAGAGGGGAATGACAAAGAGAAGAGGGGAGGGAAAAATAGAAGAGGGGAGGGACTAAGAGAAGCGGGGAAGGACAAATATAAAAGGGGAGGGACTAATATAAGAGGGGAGGGACTAAGAGAAGAGGGGAGGGACTAAGAGAAGATGGGAGGGACTAAGAGGGGAGGGACTAAGAGAAGAGGGGAGGGACTAAGAGAAGAGGGCTGGGCGAGGATATGGATGGTTTTTTTTGGGGTGGGAGGGAGGTCTATTCAGGAATTCATCTTGTGTTGGTTTGGTGTCTTCTGGAGTTTTTGTTAAAAGGACATTGTTGACGGACATTCAAGATTTTCAAACTGCTGTTGCAAATTGATGCACACATGACCGCCATACTAGACACGCCAACCACAGTTCCACCGACATATAGCAGCAGCATCGTATGTACACGATAGCTTGCTAGTAATGTCACGTTCCAGACATCTCGTGAGTGGTACATTTCCGACTTGAAACTTTCGAGTTACGACCTCAAAGGGTTCCAGCGGCATGACACCGAATTTAAACAGAAAGCATGGCTGGCCGTAACAAGGTGGAGTTTCTTTGGCTGTACAGCATCCTTGCATACATAAACAAAACATAACATAAACAAAACGCATAAAGTAACAAAAAAGGCAAAAAAGGCAAAAAAGGTAGGCTTTGTAGTTTTACCCCACTTCTATACTAATGTCATTTAAAAATGACATTCACTAGCCTTATCCAAATACAGACTTGCTTACGAGTACATCTTACTCCTATTGGTTGAAAAAGAGGAAATAAATGGGACGACATTGAAGTCATTTAAATTGAATAAAATCATAGTATAACTGATATTATTAGTATTATTGACTCCCTGGGTGCCGCCATTGCGGGGGGTACTCAGGCAATTTCACAAGTAGAAAGTTTGACTTCAGGTGGCGTCTCGTTGCACTTTTCCAGAGTTGTCTGGAATGCAGCATAAGTCATTTAGCCAACTAGCCCGTTCCCCGCACATGCATTCAACCAGAAATGAGTCGGTTCAAACGCTAAATGGCACTAACTTCACACTGCCACCACAGCAAATCAATGAACTCCGTAACCCTTACGTTAGCTCACTCAGTTAATTAACATGAGCTCACTTGGCTAATACACATTAGGGCCCCTATTTTATCACCAGCTGTGGTCTGAAATACTATTACAAGCCATTTTAAAACCCACCCAGCTGTATGGATGGATCTGCCCACTAGTTGATACAGTCCACTGGCAGGAAGATTTGGTTAGATCCACTTAAGGAAGACTTGTTTTCATTTTTATTTTACACTATTTCCAGCCAAGATATCATCCTACTTTGGCCAACATTTACTCCACTGGCTTGGGATAAAATAACATCATGCCACACTGTGCCAAAATTAATACACAAGATTATATGAAAAATAACCACTTAACAAGACATATGCTTCACACATTCTCGGCTGTCCTCTCACCTATTTTAACCTCTCCTTATTTATTACGTTTCCCTTTCCTGGTGAAATTGACGCCATATGGAGAGCACGGCCACCGTGTCGGCTGACCCCTTTGGTCTTTGGCTCAACTATAGGAAGCAAACCAACAAAAACGAATAAGAATTGTGGGTTGAATGTACAATTTTGTCACAAACCTTTTTTTTCCGAGATTAAAGCGAGTCGTCGGATGAGTCTTGTCCGTTCGCTCACACTGTTCCCTTTCTTATACTATTTTTGATTTGTAGGAACACCTAACTGAAGTTTTTAATTATTGCGTTAATATTGTCCGTAACAAGGAAGCGTTGTGATTTTCCCTCCAAATTTCTGTCCAATAGACAAGCAACCCGTTCAACTGCGTGACATGTCCACATTGTTTGGTCCCATGTGAACTCAAACGTCACCACTGAACCGGGCCAAATCTTCAGAATTCAGGTCGGAAAAAAACGACCTATAAGACGAAAGCAAAAAATATACAAAGCCTGATTTAAAACTAAAGCGTTGCTAGCAAAAAAGCTGTTTCAATCAATATATAAAGTCGAAAAGTGATGACTTCAATATTTGAATTTATAAACGTCCATTATCAAGCAAAACTAAATGAAATGAAACTTGTCAAACTACACCAGATTCATGTGTGCATGGCGTGGACAACTCAAGCCGTTCTTCACTTCAACAGTTCAACGGTTTGTGACAAATGGAGAAAATATATTTTAAACTCAGTTTATTTTGATCATACAGTTTTTTAGCAGAGTAAATTACGTGAACCTGAGGTCAGTCTCAAGAGTGAACACTAAAGCAAAACTTGTGTGTGTGTGTGTGTAACAGTGAGTGTTCCACACCGGTTTCGAACTCACGACCCCTGGCATGAGAGGCAGACGCTCTTACAAAGGAAGCTAAAACCCAACAGGCTCTAGCTTCATCGCTAGAAGGTCTTTTATGTGTCGGAGAGTGAGGTTTACTCACTGCACAGCGCTACCGAGTGGCTTCCGCTACACGTGCGTAGTATTTGGTTTGCGTATAGCGGTTTGCACTCTGCCTTAAAAAGGAAAGCTTCATCCTGATTGGCTCTTGTCAGCCGACACCATCTGTCTTACCCAATGGGTGTTTGTGGGGGAAAAGCGTCAATTCGGTTTCTATGGATTCTATCTACTTGTTTCAGCAGGGTGAGCCCAGTGGGTGTTGGGCTTTAGTGTACACCTCTTAGTGTAGACCTCTTAGTGTAGACCTCTTAGTGTACACCTCTTAGTGTATACCTCTTAGTGTATACCTCTTAGTGTATACCTCTTAGTGTATACCTCTTAGTGTATACCTCTTAGTGTAGACCTCTTAGTGTAGACCTCTTAGTGTATACCTCTTAGTGTATACCTCTTAGTGTAGACCTCTTAGTGTATACCTCTTAGTGTATACCTCTTAGTGTAGACCTCTTAGTGTATACCTCTTAGTGTAGACCTCTTAGTGTATACCTCTTAGTGTAGACCTCTTAGTGTATACCTCTTAGTGTAGACCTCTTAGTGTATACCTCTTAGTGTAGACCTCTTAGTGTATACCTCTTAGTGTACACCTCTTAGTGTAGACCTCTTAGTGTTGACCTCTTAGTGTATACCTCTTAGTGTAGACCTCTTAGTGTATACCTCTTAGTGTATACCTCTTAGTGTATACCTCTTAGTGTAGACCTCTTAGTGTAGACCTCTTAGTGTTGACCTCTTAGTGTAGACCTCTTAGTGTAGACCTCTTAGTGTACACCTCTTAGTGTATACCTCTTAGTGTAGACCTCTTAGTGTATACCTCTTAGTGTATACCTCTTAGTGTATACCTCTTAGTGTAGACCTCTTAGTGTATACCTCTTAGTGTTGACCTCTTAGTGTATACCTCTTAGTGTATACCTCTTAGTGTAGACCTCTTAGTGTAGACCTCTTAGTGTAGACCTCTTAGTGTTGACCTCTTAGTGTAGACCTCTTAGTGTAGACCTCTTAGTGTTGACCTACAGAACAGTCTGTTCTATGTCCCCTTGTGCTCTGGAGAACCTCTAGGTCCACAGAGACATAACAACAACAACAAATCATGAGGATTGAATCCTCTTTATTGGTGACATACATGTAAACACACAGTCAAATGTGTTTCTCTGCATTTAACCCATCCTAGTATGAGGAGCAGTGGGCAGCTATTTTTACAGCGCCCGGGGAGCAGTTCGGGTTAGGCAGGTCGACAGTTTTTGCTAGGAGGAGCCAGGGATCGAACCAGCAAAAGGTTGTGAGGTGATCGCTCTACCTCCTGAGCTATACTGCCGCCCACATGTCCATACATAATCATACTACCTGTATATCACCAAGACATCAGGTACTTCACAGTATCACATGCTTAGAACAGCATACACCCAATATACAGATGGAACAAAACAGATGTTAACACTTAACCACCTCAAACCTATTGTGTCAAACACACAATAACACAAGTCCTTAAATGCAAGATCCAAGGTATACTGTCCCAAGAAACAGTTCATCAGCAGAATGGGGAATGTTTTGTGCAAGGTATGAAACAAATCCACATGACGGCTAGATGGCTTCCAGTCCAAAAAAATAGTCCTAAGGCAAGAAGGCTTATGGATTTGCAAGTCATGATTTTGATTGAATGATTGCAATCGGGAGTAGGTCTCAGTCATTATGCGCGACTTTGAGTGACGCGATCCGAGTAGCTCTCCGACGCCTCCGAGTGCCCGATGATTGTCTGGCATGCTTAATGTCTGGACCTGTCGGAGCAGAGTCCACATCCTGTCGTGTGAAAAGGCAGGAAGTGATGCGGCCAGGTAACGAATACACCGGCAGGCTACAGCCAACGACAACAACGCAAGACACAGTAAGTGGAAACCCCAGGGAGGAGCTGCACAACATTTGTTTTGTAAAAGTTAGTTGCAGTGTACACATTACTGTACAGACTCCAACGGTATATATTCCTATGTATCTTTAAATATAAATGTATCAAACAAAGGTTGCATTGAATCAATAACATCAAAGTACACAACAACCATCACTTGAACATAAGGGGGGAAGTCAGGTAGTACATTGGGCCAATTTATGGTAAAGCACCTATTCAGAATCAGAATGCTTTTAATGTCATCGTTCAAGCACAAATAAATGGTTTGCGCATACCTCACGATACTCACAGAACAACGCAAGATATAAATGTATTCTGTTTCACGCCTGGTGATGTGTCATTTTCTGGTGTCACTTCTGGCGTGTGTCGTGACAAAACATTGTTTGAAAAACCAGGCAGACTCGTCGAGGATTTCCCCTGATGACAAATGGTGTAGTGTGTGTGACCCCTGTCGCCGTTCGGTCATGTAGTGTGTGACACTACAACGACTCTCCAAGTCGCCCGATTTTCTTACAAGACAGCGAGGTGTGTCGTGTGAACTGACAAGCGATTGGACAAAAAAAAATGGTGTTGTCTGTGGAGGGCATGATGATACATCTGAACAAGGTTCAGGTATGTTCCTGTAGTGATCATTCACTAACAACCAGTTTCTAGGCTCTAAAACCCCCCGAAACTATAGCTAACCTCTCACGATCGGGAGGTGACATGGGGGCCGGCAGTAGCTCAGTATGTTGGGAACCGGAATGTCGCAGGTTCAAGTCCCTGCAACACCTGGGCACTTCCGAGGTGCCCTTGAGCAAGACACTAGACCCCTACAGCTGCCCAACGCTCCTAAAAACTAGGATGGGCTAAATGCAGAGAAACAAATTTCACATGTATGTAACCGATTTTTACGTGAGTGTAAATCATGTATGCGAACAAACATGGCGAACGGTGTTTGGTGGTTATAATAACATCCATTTATATATACTATGTATATATACAGTTGCAAGAAAAAGTATGTGAACCCTTTGGAATTACCTGGATTTCTGAAAACATTGGTCATAAAATGTGTTCTGATCTTCATCTAAGTCACAACAATAGACACACACAGTCTGCTTAAACTAATACCACACAAACAATTATATGTTTTCATGTTTTTATTGAACACACCATGTAAACATTCACAGTGCAGGTTGGGAAAAGTATGTGAACCCTTGGATTTAATAACTGGTTGACCCTCAAAACTGTTTCAGTTTAGCAATGTTCTTGATTCTTTGATGTTGGTGTGCTGTGCCTTTTTTTCTCCACACATAGTGTTGTGTGTTCCTTCCAAACAACTCAACTTTGGTTTCATCTGTCCACAGAATGTTTTGCCGGTAGTGCTGTGGAACATCCAGGCGCTCTTTTGAAAACTTCAAATGTGCAGCAATGTTTCTTTTGGACAGCAGTGGCTTCCTCCGTGGTGTCCTCCCATGAACTGAGTGTTTTACGTATTGTAGATTCGTCAACAGAGATGTTAGCATGAGCCAGAGATTTTTGTAAGTCTTTAGCTGACACTCTAGGATTCTTCTTCACCTCATTGTGCATTCTGCGCTGTGCTCTTGCAGTCATCTTTACAGGACGGCCACTCCTAGGGAGAGTAGCAACAGTGCTGAACTTTCTCCATCTGTAGACAATTAGTCTTACCGTGGACTGATGAACATCAAGGCTTTTAGAGATACTTTTGTAACCCTTTCCAGCTTTATGCATTTCAACAATTCTTAAGCTTAGGTCTTCTGAGAGCTCTTTTGTGCGAGGCATTTCGCATCAGGCAATGCTTCTTGAGAATAGCAAACTCAAAACTGGTGTGTGTTTTTTATAGGGCAGGGCAGCTTTAACCAACACCTCCAAACTCGTGTCATTGATTGGACTCCAGGTTGGCTGACTCCTGACTCCAATTAGCTCTTGGAGAAGTCATTAGCATAGGGGTTACATACTTTTTCCACCCTGCACTGTGAATGTTTACATGGTGTGTTCAATAAAACATGAAAACATATAATTGTTTGTGTGGTATTAGTTTAAGCAGACTGTGTATTGTTGTGACTTAGATGAAGATCAGAACACATTTGATGACCAATTTATGCAGAAATACAGGTAATTCCAAAGGGTTCACATAGTTTTTCTTGCAACTGTATATACCCTATACAGATAGTATACTGCTGTGGTTATTGTATATGTTATTATGTGTATAAAATGTAAAACCATGTACTCAAAAAAGAGAAAGCAAACTCAACAAACCCAAAGGCTCAGTTTGAACTTAAGGGTTGGGAGTCTTCAGAGAGTAGATCAACAGAGGCTAGGTTACTATAAACATTCATAACCAGGATACCAGGGGCTGCATCCTCACATCCAGACTAATATGTCCAATGAGTGATGGAACATCGCAAGAATTACCATAGAAAAACCGAAACCCACCCGTGTAAACCAGATACCAAGTCAAATAGATAGAGAAAAAGCTGTTCCGATCAATGTAAAGGTCAAAAAGTGATGGCTTGTTCAATACAATAGTTTAAAGGTTAAACATGTCTCACAGAATTCCCAGAGAAATTCATTGACTTCCATTGTTAAATCTTATATTTTATCAAGCCTAACAAAAGTCAGTAAACAGTCAACATCAGTAAACCAGATACTGTTTAGTGTTTCTCCATGAGACATGAGCTTTGCAGTCTGGTTGATAGACCTGTGTGTTGGAGGCGGTGGTGGGGAGCTGAAGAAGCCATGAACATGAATAACTAGCATATCATTTTATAATGGAACGTTTTATAATAATAATAATAATGATTTTTGTGAGACTTCAAGTACTTCAGACCTCCCAACTAATTTATTCAAACATTCTTAGTTCAAACATTTTTGCTCTTTAAACTGCTCCAACTGTAGGACCAGATGTCGGAAGAAGGCCATGTCCATCATAAAGGACTGCAACCACCCTGGGCTCCATCTCTTCTCCCCCCTACCGTCTGGTTGCCGGTTGCGCAGCATCCGTACAAGTACTAATAGGTTTAAGGATAGTTTTTATCCACAGGCAGTACGCCTACTGACCTGCTAGGAGTGCTGAACTTTCTGGACTCATCACAGTTACTGCACTATTCTGCACTGTATTCATGATGCTGCTGCACTACTGGCACTTTAAATGCTTTTAAAGATTTTTGTAAAAAAAAAAATACATTTAACACATGTACAAATCATTTAACAGTCACTTTGCTGCTCTTTTTTTGTTTATTTTTATTGTATATATTATTTTATGTTATGGTGTTGTTTTGGAGATGTATACTGCTGGAGGGAATGGGGAGTAAGCATTCCAATGTACCTGTTGCAATTGGCCAATCAAAATATCTTGTATCTTGTATCTTGTACCTTCACTGTTGGCTCTTTACTGTCGTTAAAATAATTCAGTGATTGGAATCGTTGATGATTAGCATTGGGCGTTGAAGTGCCCCCCATGTATAGAACGTAACAATGGACACTCTGCCTGTTGTTGTTGTTTCATTCAGTTTAATCTTTGACGCCCTTTTCTTACTTTGCGAAAAACCTCTAACAATTAAAGGGACAGACGCATGTTCGTCTTCGACTTCCACTGAGCATGAATATATCAAGCACCAATATGGCACAGAATCCACAGCCGTATCAGCTATATCATAATGTGAGCCATGAAAGAAAAAACAAATCTGCCACTAATAATGTCTTTCCTGTGTTATTATCATACTAATACCGCTATGTATCATACTAATACTGTATCATACTAATACTACCTCTACTACTTATCCTACTAATACTACTAGGCATCAGTTGCGAACCGTGTCTATCACAACTGGACCTTCTGTAGACCACCACCCCCCCCCCCATTCGAACATTCGGTTGTTCTAGTCAGACGGACGTCACGGAGGCAGTCACAATATGCGTTATCTCATTTAGGCAGATAAGATTGTCGCAGCCAATTTTCAAATTGACCATAATTTACCTTTGCCATTGACCAATGATCAAGTCAAAACTCTCAATTTAAATGCACAACAATGCTTAACAAACTCAAGACAGCCATTAACTAATCATTCAACAAGTGTGTGGAAACAAAATGCAACAACCAGCTCAACGAGACGCAACACTGAGACAAAACCAGCAAAGACAAATGAGTCTCACTCACCAATGATGTTCACTTAAAGACCAAATCCATTCTCCTGTCCTTCTGGATGTTTTGATAACCCGGTCATAAAGCTGATCACTGCTTTTCAGATCCAAAAGAAGTTGCCTTTCAATAGCTTCTTCTTCTTTCGTGTATCATCATCATATGTCCAGCTCAGTGTCACAAAGCCACGCTCTCGTCTCTGGTCCCACATGGAAGAGGCCAGCCTCTGAAGGAGGTCTGTACAGAGGACAGGTGGTGATTATGTGGTCGGCAGTCTGCTCAGGCTCGCCACACTCACATACTGCGCTGTCTGCCAGGCCCCACTCCTTCATGGACGCTTTGAAGCGACCAACCCCAGTACGGAGGCGGTTCAGCAGGGTCCAATGCCGGCGTGGTAGATGTTCTCCTTCGACTCCATCTCCCGGATCTTGGATGTGATGGTGCAGACGTGTGGGCTCAGCCGACTCCCATTCCTGCTTCCAGGAAGTTGCTAGCCATGCCCTTGTAGACAGGTCCTCAGGGATGGAACCAAGCATCTCTTGTGCTGTCCTGTTGTAGGGGTGACGGGACTTGAGTCTGCTTGGGGGCGCTGCCTTTGTTGTTGTTTCATGCAGGATATGCCAGTCATGTTCTTGGGCTTTCCTTGCAAGTGCGAGGATAGCGGCCTCTCGTCGGAGACCGGCCGGGGCAATTCCCGCTAGGACTGGCAGGTAGGACACGGGGGTGGGCTTTAGGCAACCGGTTATGATCCGAAGGGCATTGTTGATGATAGGATCAACCTTCTTCACATGTGGGCTTCTACTCCAGACTGGGGCGCAGTATTCGGCAGCAGAGAACACCAGGGCTTGTTTCAATAGCTATGGAAGCTAATGCAGTGAGTCGGGATTGTCCTGTTCTGTTTTCATCCGTTTGAGGGCGGACAATGTCCTTTCCACAGATGCAGTGGTGACGGGGATCGTTAAAACTTTTTCACTGAATTGTCGTCTTGAAAAGGGTACTAACAACAATTCCGCAACAACATCATCTTCACCTGTTGCCATTTCGACGTAAAAAACCTACATAGAAAAAAACGTAGCACTACGCTACGCTAGGTCTCGAGACAGTATACCTTCTAGAGCACTATCAACTAGCAATCTGAAATAATACGCCCATTGGCTACAAATCACTATAAGATTGGTTGATCAAATTGGCAATCCAAACGTACGCTCTCATTCAGTCTAAGGGCCAAGGCATGCGGGAATACTTTGGTTGAAGGATATTCTTCCCAGCAACCTAGAAAAATATCTGATTGGTTGCATTGTTTTTCCAACACAAAACCACTCAAATGCGTAGTGCATGGACCGAGAAAGACAAACAAATCAACGTAACACTGTAATATAACAGATAACAACACATATACTATTCTCATTTATTCATTTTATTTAAATTTTATTAAATTTTATTAATACAATTAATTCGATTTTTTTGGTTGTTTAATCTGAGAGTTCCAGGGTCTTCTCTGAATACCTTGAAGGCCCTGATGCTTCACCACTGCTAGGCATCATACTTATAGTACTTGCAAAAAAATGATAACGCTTATACTACTGGTTATATTAATATTACATATAAGTAGGCTTTACGTTCAAACAGTTTGAGTTCAAACGATGAGCTGACTTTCAACTTTTGAACTCAAACTCTGATCAAATACCTTCACTCAAGTTCAGCTATTGAATTCATCGTCTTAAATCATCATCTTATACTTTGAAGCTTTATTTAACACATGTTTAAGCTCCTTTTGCACCACGGCACTGCACTCTTTGCACACGTGCATTTTTCTGCAGGAAATGCATTTTCAAGTTATAAATAATGTCTGTGTGATCGGGAGGTGGCAGAGCGGTCATCGTGTACAGCGTGAGGAGGTCGGCAAGTCACATGAATACCAACCGGGCCTCACCGACCGTCCAGTGGTAATTGTGGCAAGGGATGGAGGAGTGAGGAGGTGGGAGGAGGAGGGAAGCTGTTACTGATGGGAACAGCGCAACACATCTGCATCCAATTAAAGGCTTCTGAGGTCTTTCTCACTCTCTCTCTCTCTCTCTCTCTCTCTCTCTCTCTCTCTCTCCTCTCTCTCTCTCTCTCTCTCTCTCTCTCTCTCTCTCTCTCTCGCTCTATCTCGCTCTTATGCTCTCACTCTCTGCCTCCTTCCCTCACTATGCTTCGTTAATTACTGTGTGTGGGTGTTTGAGATCTATTATTTCTTGGTAAACAAATACATTTTGCACATTTATTTGTTTTTTTTAAAGAAGAAAGGAAAAATCTCCAAAGCAGATTGCGCTACATGTGTAAGCCTGACATACAAGGTAGCACACTGCTCATTGGCTCCTGCCTCCTTCCTCCCTGACCTCAGTCTGTTGTAACCAGGACGGTTATGACAGACACACCACGGGGGGGTAATGATAACGTTGATTGTGATGACGGTGATGATTTCATGGAGTGCGCGCACAAACAACACACACACACACACACACACACACACACACACACACACACACACACACACACACACACACACACACACACACACACACACACACACACACACACACACACACACACACACACACACTCAACAACTCAACAATGCTTCTTTCTACACAGCAACAACAATGATACACTATGTTGGATATTCTAATGTTTTTTTTATATATATATATTTAAAAAATGTAATATTTTATATTTTTATAATATATATATTATTATATTTTACATATATTTTGTAACCTTAACCCTTTTATTTTTTTATTCAAACTTTTAGATTAGATTTTTACTTTTGGGAAAAAAGGAAGTTTTACTTCTACTATTGTTGTGAATAATTCATACCGGTGGAGTGAATGGGAAGTAAGCATTCCATTGTACTTGTTACACGATATACGATAGTGATAGTCCAAAATTGTATAATTGTATACAATTAGAACATTTGAGGTCTTCGACACACGTTGATATGAATGCAGCAGGCCTGATCTGATGGTTCAGGTGATAAGTAGTAGGGAACCATGCAGTATAGGAATGCAGGCAGGCAGACAGGCAGGTAATTAGCCAAGCATAGTCAGGCAGGAAGATGGTCAAAGGATAACATTGCTGCTTTTCAATGGGCTTTGTCTCATTACACTGTGGGTATTATATATATTTATAGTTTTGGATGACATGTGGTTAAAATAAATCACAATAAAGTAGTGAAGTGTACAGAAGATGTACGATGTACAGAACTCAAGCAGCTGAGGCTGAATGTGCTGAACCACTTCAAAGTAAGAGTCCTCCTTTTCAGTCCTCCGTTCAGTCATATTTGTAACCTTAAAAAAAAAGCGTATCTGTATTGACCAATATATTATGATAAAGCAGATACACAATAAAAAAACATCCTAAGAAACTCTTTTACCAAAATCCTTCAGTATAGGGGCTGAACAATAAATATAAATATTGCGCGAACCGTTTGCCATCGTACGTCACCATATGTAACCCATCTCCTCACATAGCCTACAGGTTGGGTCTGTTGACCTACCCCCCCCCCCCCTCTTACCCTCTTATGCCCCCCCCCCCCCATTTCCTCCCCTCCCTCCCCTCTTTTTCAATTCCCATCCTAACGCTCACCCCACTCCCTCGCCGTACCTCCGCCCAGGGGATGTTGGGGGTGGAGGAGGGTGGGGGGAGTGGGAGGGAGGGTGGGGGGAGAGGGAGGGAGGGAGGGTGGGGGGAGTGGGGTGGCACTGTCTATGGCTATGATGAAGTGCACATATCGGCGGACTCTGGTTCCCCTCTTCATTTCCCTTTATCTCCCCCATTTTTGGAGTGTCAGTGTTATTAATCCTGGGCTTCTGTGTGTGTGTGTGTGTGTGTGTGTGTGTGTGTGTGTGTGTGTGTGTGTGTTTCCACACAACTACCGGGAAGAGAAGAGAAGAGAGAGAGAGAGCAGAGCAGAGGCTGAAGGGAGAAGAGAGAGAGAGAGGGGAGCTGCTCGCGGCGCAGTAAACACACTCGGAGAAGAGCGGAAAAAAACCCAAGCCACCACTGAGTTATTACACGGGCGTCATTAGGTGGTGTAAGAAAAGGTCAGCGATCCTTAAGGTGTGACTGTGGCCGCAAGCAGTTAAACATGCAAAGGGCCTTAAGTATTCTTAGATACAGTTAACCTTTTGCTTCTGTCCGTCCGTCCGTCCGTCCGTCCGTCCGTCCGTCCGTCCGTCCGTCCGTCCGTTTATGTTCGAATAATGGAGAATGAGACGGGAGTTAACGTTGGAGTTGAGTCTACTCCATTTAATGAACACACTGAATAAAACAAGATCCGGTCACCACATATATAACATTGCGAATTGATACCGTGCACTGAGTGTAGTGCCAGATGTAACATTTCCCCCCCCCTCACGGAACCGACGGTTATAGTCAGTTACAAAATCACGCAGGTGCTCCGGCCTGCTGCGTGCCCGAACTGGGCGGGGCTCAGGTGCAACAACAACCACTGGCGGTGGCCCCACGACGTCTGGCTGGGCTAGAGGGGCTGGGGCTGGTGCGGCATCGAACCGTGCGGCCGGCAGAGCTGTAGCAGCAGGCACACCCAGGCCCCCGTGCAGCTCGCCACAGATGTCGAGTTGCAGGTGCTCCCAGGGTTGGGACGGCCAGTCCAACGGCTGCATGGGTGGGGGTGGGGCTGGGGCCCTGGTCTTGCCACTAAGAAGGCAAGCAGTGCAGTCCTTAACCAGGGTCTCGATTTCCCTGTCGATGCCTGGCCACCACACCAAATCACGGCACCGCTGCTTGAGCCTGACTATGCCCAAGTGGCCCTCGTGCACCATAGTCAGGATACGCGCCCGAAGGGCACTCGGGACCACCGTGCAGAGCCCGCGAGCGATGCAGGTGTCATTCCAGCATGACAGTTCGTCCCTGACCCTGAAGTAGGGAAGCAGCTCATAAGCTACCCTCGTCGGCCAGCCCTGTCTGATGTAGGCCGAGAGTGTAGTGAGGGTGGGGTCGTCAGCTGAGACGTCCTGGAGCTCCTTCAGCGACCTGTCTCCTGAAGAGGTGTGTGGAGGAGCTGGACGAGGTCGTGCTCGGCCTGGTCGCGTTCAGCGGTCGAAGGTGGGTCTGAGGGTGGGTTGGGGATTGAGCGTGAAAGCAGGTCAGCCACCACATTGTCCCGGCCTGGCGTGAACTGTAGGCGGAAGTTGAACTGCTGCAGGCGGTTGGCCCAACGGTGGAGACGGAGTGGTCTGTGGCCGGTGCCTGAAGTGGCCAGGAGGGTGGTGAGGGACTGGTGGTCCGTCCTCAATGTGAATGAGCGTCCATAGAGGTACATGTGCCAGCGTTCACATGCCCAGAGGCACGCTAGGGCTTCCCGCTCCCCCACCGAGTACCTCTGTTCTGTGGGGCTAAGAGCCTGTGAGGCGAAGGCGATCGGCCTCTCGACCCCCTTTTGCAGCTGGGACATCACCGCACCAATGGCCGTGGCGGAGGCGTCGCATGTGACGAGGGTGGGGCTGGCCAGGTCGAAATACGCTGGGACCGGTGGTGAGGTGACCTGGGCCTTCAGGAGGCGCACGGCGTCCGAGCAGGCAGGCGTCCAGAGCCAGGGCTCGCCCTGTTTCAGCAGCTGGCGCAGTGGGGTGGTCGTAGCCGAGTACTGTGGCAGGAAGCGGAGGTAGAACGACGTCATGCCCAGGAAGGAGGCTAACTGAGCAGCTGAGGTGGGTTCCAGGACACGGTGGATGGCCTCCGTGTTTGAGTAGAGTGGGTATATGCCGTCAGCCGAGAGGCGGAACCCCACAAACTCAACGGCTGGGGCGGCGAAGACACACTTCTCACCGTTGAGTGTGAGGTGGTGCTTGGCCAGTGCACCGAACACGCTGTGGAGGCGATCATCGTGGCTCTTGACGGTGGCCCCGTGAACCACGATGTCGTCAAGGTAGATGGCCACACCCGGGATGCCAGCGAAGATGGAGGCCATGATCTTTTGGAAGCAGCTGGGGGCAGAGCTTAGACCAAAAGCCATGCGTTTGTAACGGAAGACCCCTTTGTGGGTGATAAACGCAGTGAGGTTGCGGCTCTCGGGGTGTAGTGGCACTTGGAGGTAGCCCTGGCGGAGGTCCAGCTTGGAGAACACAGTGGACCCGTAGAACTGGGCGGTGAGCTCCTCGGACGTTGGCAAGGGGTATTTGTCGGGAAAGATGGCCTTGTTTACTGCTCTCAAGTCCACGCAGAGTCGCAGCCCCCCAGACTTCTTCTTTGCCACCACGATGCTGAAGATCCAGGGCGACGCATTCACCTGCTCAATGATGTCGCCATCGAGCATGCTCTGTAGCTTAGAGGAGATGTCATCGCGGAGGGCCAGTGGGGAGCGGCGGAGGGGCTGAATGACAGGTGTCATCTGCGGGTCTACCAGGGGCTGGTGGGCGAAAACATCGAGACAGCCCACACCGCTGAACAGTGCAGGCCACTGTTGCTGCCAGGGGATGGCAACTGTGTGGATCTCAGTGCCAGAGGTGTCTAACAGAGTGAAACTGAGGCTGTTGAAGAGGTCGAGGCCTAGGAGGTTGGTCACGTGGCGTGCAATATTGAACCTGAAGACGGGCAGTGTCTTCTCTCCGTATTTCACGGGAAGCTGTAGGGAGCCCACAATGTCAATCTTGGAGTTAGCATAGCCACGCAGCGTGGTGGTGGGCGGGCCCAGTGGCTCGTGGGAGAAGAACTGTTTATAAGTCACCCAGTTCAGGAGGGACACCGTAGCACCCATGTCTAGGCGGAGGGGCAGAGTGACATCACCAACCATCAATGAACATGTTTTAAATGGCACTCGTCCTGAGTTGACATTGTGGATGATCGTGGTAGGTGGTTGGGAGGCTCTAGCTGGGGCACACCTACAGACTTTGTGGAAGTGATTCAGCCTCCCGCAGTTGGAGCAGGTTTTACCACGGGCAGGACAGGTCTGAGCTCTTGAGTTGTGTGCAGGAGAGCCACAATTCCCACACGGCTGGTGTGGGCAGTCACGTGACTGAGAGGCTAGTTGTACACTCCCCCCGCTGCTGTCTGCACTCACGTGGAGGAGGGCGTCAGTGAGTCGCGCGTGCGCCCGCTGCCTCGTCCGCTGCTAGCAAGTTGGAAGAAGCCGACAATGTAGCTGCACATTCGAGAGCAGATTCAACCTGAACGGCTAGGTGTAGAGCTGCTGCTAGTGTCACGTCATCGTTTTCATCAACAGTCTTTCCCTAATCTTGTCACAGTTCTTGTGCAGTATTAGGTGGTCTCTGATCAGTTCGTCTTGTAACGCGCCAAACTTGCACGATCTCGCCAAACCTCGTAGATCAGCCACGTACTGCGTCACCGACTCACCCGGCCGCTGGTGCCTCCGTCCGAATATGACGCGGCAGAGGAGAGCACTCTGTGGGGTGGCGAAATGACTCCTCAGTAGGGCCACAGTCTCTGTGTAACCCGCTGCGAAGCCGAGAGTTTCAAACACACGCTGTCCCTCTACTCCTAGACAGTGCAGCAGCAGTGCACGTTTCCTCTCTGCGGACACTCTCTCCAAGCCGGCAGCTAGGATATAAGTCTCGAACGAGGAAATCCAGCGGGGCCACGGCATCAGTGGTTCGCCTGGCGTGGCTAGGAAGGGTGGTGGTATCGAACAATCAACCATTCTTGTTGGCAATGTTATGTTCGAATAATGGAGAATGAGACGGGAGTTAACGTTGGAGTTGAGCCTACCAGATGTAACACGTCCGTCCGTCCGTCCGTCCGTCACAGTCCGATCCGAGCGTCGCCGCCCGCCTCTGCTTCTCCCAGTCTTTGGCCGTGTTGGCTCGTCTCATCTGTGGCCCTGGACCTGGTCTCGCCCTGGACCTGGTCTCGACAGGGCTGCTTGAGAAAGCAGGAAGGTGGTGTTTCAGGCGTCTCTCTCTCTCAGACGATATGTGTCGGGTGTCAGTGTCTCCCATCTCTTGTCACTTATAAGGCCATCATCCCGCCGCCTCCGTCCTTCTCCATTTCGCTCTGCTTTCTTTCTTGGCTTTTTTTCTTTTCTTTTTTTCCCCCCCATCTCCTTTCAGCGGAGGATCCCGACACTCTGAAATGACCCGTGGTTTAGGTGTTGATTTTTTTTTCCTCCTTTTCCGTCTCTCTCCGTCGTTCCTTGTTGCTTTTTTTCTTTTCTGTTCCTTTCCGAATGTGAAGACTTACTGCGGGCTTGTCCATCCTTTCGAGGAAAAAAAAGAAAAAAGTTTGGCAGCAAAACATTATCTCACTTGACTTCTAAAAAAAGAAGAATAAAAAAATATATATATATAATAATAATAATATTAATAATAATAATAAATGTGGCTTGGCGTCTGGGTGTCTTTCTTAAGGGCTGATTCATAAGTCACCAGGCGAACACAAACAAACAAACAAAGGGAAAAAAAACCTTAAACAAAGTCAATGGAATTGGATACGGTGAGGGGAACGGGGGGAGGGAGGGGGAGGGGAGGAGGGAGGGGAGGGAGGTAATTGCTTAATGTGCTTTAGGGGAGACTTACGGAGGAGATCGAACGTGATGATAGTGACAACAGAAGTAAGCGAAAACAAGAATTTCCTCTGCAGAAGTGAGTAAGTAACATAAAGTATCAAAATCTAAATCTGGAGCATTGAATCCTCTTTCATTTTGGTCACATACATACACACACACACACACACACAGTGAAATGTGTTTCTCTGCATTAGACCCGTCCTAGTATTAGGAGCAGTGGGGCAGCTAGTGTATATTCAGCTGCCCGGGAAAGCAGTGTAGGGGTAGTCTGGTGCCTTGCTCATGGACACCTCGGCAGTGCCCAGGTGTGGTTGGGACTTGAACCGGGAGATCTTTCGGTTCCCATGAAGCCCCAAATCCGAACAGACTGAGCTACTACCGCCCGCACTTCTTAGGTTCAAGAAGTTCATGTGGTATTTCAATTCATTTTGAATGTAGCCGTACCAAGCTGCACGGCTTTGGACCGCACGCTTTAGTCCAGGGTCACGGACTGGGGATAAGCTAAGTTTATCCGACCTAATGCTCCACAGCAAACACAGCATCACCTACATCCTGCCAACCCTCCTAGAACAAGAACTGTGTTCACCGAGTTGAAGCATTCACATTACATTACATTACATTACAGTCATTTAGCAGATGCTTTTATCCAAAGCGACTTACAGTAGTGCGTTCAACAAAAGGTTGAGTTAAGAGAACAACTCGTCACCAGAAGACAAAAGTGCATTTAATTCCCAACAAGCCTCCAAGAACTGAAGCAGTACTCAGGTAGAAGTACAACAATTCAGGTAAAAGTACAATTAGGGAAAAGTTGGCAAATATATAAAAATATATAACAATATCTAGAACAATATCTACCTTTCTATAAAATCGAATCTACTTAGATAGTCGACTTAGCGCTACGAGGAAGGATCCGGGTAGTGTGTCCTGAAGAGATGGCATACCCCTGTTCACTGCCTGTTGATACTTGAAAACTTACCTGTATATGTATAAATTCGGCAAATATCTCATACCTACTCCATACCTACTACCTAAAAGTAATTGTATACCTGTGTTTATACCTAGTAGACCGTTTTTACATCTTATTTAACCACTGTACATTATTATATATTACCGTGCACTTTACTGCAACATTTGCACTCTGGTTTAGATGCCAACTTTTTTTTGCTGTACTGTACTTGTTCTCTTGCAATTTGTACATTTCTGTACATTTGAATCAAATCAAATATTTTCTTTATCCAACTTTCTTCATTGAAGTGGTGATGAGCTAGCTGGATGCGGCAGCGGCTTTTTAATGTCAACTTGGATATTAAACTCACGGCGCATATTTCATACGCGCACATATCACACACAGGGGACTTGAAAAAACAGTTGCAATTAAGCCATATTTCATGCACGTGGTGTCATATTTCCTATCGAAGATTTCGTTTTATTTTTCTTTCTTTTGCCACGGCCTCCTGGCCTCCTGTCATCTCCGTGTCATTGTCATCATGTTATATTAGCTCAGGTGTTTAATCTCCCCTAGCGGGTGAACGCACAGGTAGGTAGCTAGGTAGGTTAGTTTACTTTAGTTTAGGTTCAGTTAATTCAGCGGGCCGTGACCGACGGATGACCACACTCCATGTTTTATAACAATTATTTATTCGTTTTTGCAATGTATTTAATAATGTTAATGTATACAGTACACATATATATAAACAATTTTCTCCCCCCCAAATCACATTGTTTCCTGGCGGCCCGCTAGCAAGTGCTTTCACAGGCCTGTGCCGGTCCACGGCCCGTTGGTTGGGGAATGTGCGAATGCTGTTTGTGGACTACAGCTCAGCGTTCAACACGATAGTTCCTGCCAAGCTCGACACCAAGCTTAGAGGTCTAGGCATGCCCCCATCCACGTGCAGCTGGATACTGGACCTCCTGTCAGGCCGCCACTAAGTGGTGAGGATGGGCAGCACCACCTCAGAGCCACTGACCCTCAACACGGGAGCCCCCCAGGGATGCGTGCTGAGCCCTCGCCTCTACTCCCTCTACACCCACGACTGCATGGCTATGCACAGCTCCAACGTCATCATCAAGTTTGCTGATGACACGACAGTGATGGGCCTGATCGCCGGCGATGACGAGACAGCCTACAGGGAGGAGGTTGGATCGCTGGAGCAGTGGTGCCAGGAGAACAGCCTCGCCCTCAACGTCAAGAAGACTAAGGAGCTGATCGTGGACTTCAGGAAGCAGAGGGGAGAGCACAGCCCTATCTCCATCTACGGTGTTGCAGTAGAGAGGGTCAGCAGCTTCAAGTTCCTCGGCGTGCACATCTCCGAGGACCTCACATGGTCCACGCACACCACACACGTGGTGAAAAGGGCCCAACAATGCCTGTATTTCCTCAGGTGTCTGAAGAAATTCAGCATGGGCCCCCGCATCCTGAGAACATTCTATAACGGCAACATCGAGAGTGTTCTTACAGGGTGTATCACCGCCTGGTACGGGAACTGCACCGCACTCGAGCGCAGAGCGCTTCAAAGGGTGGTGCGGACGGCCCAGTATATCGTTGGAGGTGAGCTCCCCTCCCTCCTGGATATATACAACCAGCGGTGCGTGGCCAAGGCCAAACGCATGATAAAAGATATTGCCCACCCCAGCCACGAACTGTATTCACTTTTACCGTCAGGCAGACGATACCGCAGTATCAAGTGCCGTACAAATAGACTCAGAGATAGCTTCCACAGTCAGGCCATCAGGCTGCTGAACAAGGGCGTATAGCATATAACAATGTATATTTTATTACATTGATCTATATATACATATTGCTCTTTTCTGTGCCGATATTCTATTTTTATCTATTTTTGTCTTATTTTTATAACTGCTGTCTGTCGTCGGGTATTGCACATAACATTTTCACATCACTGCTTTATACTTGTGTAAACTGTGAAGTGACAATAAACTTGACTTGACTTGACTTGACCACTTGCTCTTGAGGATAATTCAAAGAGGATGATCCACACCATTTGATCCTTTGATTTCTCTCTGTCAAACTATAGTGCCTGTGTCTATTTTTATTCTGTGTGTCCAACTTTCATCTCTCTACCTCTCTGCTAGCCTACCTCTCCCAGCTATAAAACAGTCCATCATCTGTGACCATCCCTCCCTTTATCCTTCACTTTCTCTCTCTCTCTTCATACTCTACTTATATTTTAAGTATACAGTTGTATTTGTTAACAATAACTTTTAATTCAAATTAATGCATGCTTTAGTAAGTGTATTTCCACAACCACATAGTGTGGAAATACACTAACTAAAGCACTAATGTAAAGTCAGAGACATCCGTTGTTTCATCCTTTTGGGGAAATTATTGAGTAGGTAACTTTGAGTAAGAGAGCTCGCTAAAAGCGAATCAAAACAACGTATGGACTAAAGTGCGTGTAGTTTGTTAAAGTTTAGCAAGTTAATTCAAGTTCAGAATGTTGTTAAGGTTCAGAAAGTTTGTTAAAGTTCCGAAAGTATTTTTTGTGGTTCGGAAAGTTGTTAAGGTTCAGCAAGTTCCCTAAAGTTCAGAAAGTTGATGTGGTTCAGAAGGTTGTTAAGGTTTAGCAAGTTTGTTAAAGTTCAGAAAGTTTGTTGAAGTGGAAACTAAAAGTTATAGTGAAAGTTATACAAGAGAAAGTCTCGAGACAGCTTGAGACACCGGTTTCCTGGAGACGCTGATTCCACATTTCAATCCGTGCCAAGAGGCAGTTTTCAAAAACGCCCATCCAAAGTCTCCAGAGTACACGACCAAGCCATTACCAAAAGAGTCACCAAGAAGTTGATCATAGTTAGGGAAAAGTTGGTTAGGGCAAAATTGGCAATGGTCAATCAAGTCAATCATCCAGTCAATCATCCATATATGATAATCAAAGGATGCAGTAGTGCTTTGGTTGATACCGCATAGAAACACTGACTTGGACAAACAACTTTGACTTTAGATAGATAGAACATTATTTAACTAAAAAACATTCCTAGATGCACTTGATTTGAGGGCATTACATTACATTACAGTCATTTAGCAGACACTTTTATCCAAAGTGTCAGGACATGGCAAAACAAAGTTAAACTATCTAAACTATATACTATACTAAACTAACGTTCTCTACCGAAATTGAGTTGGCTATTGAAGAGGCATAGTGAGATCACATAGTGCTGCCAGGATCCTGATGAAAATGTGTAAACATGAGCATATAACACCCACTCTGACTGGTTTCATTGCACTGGCTTCTGGTTACACACAAATGCACACATTGTATTGTGTTTGTTTGCTTTGTTTTTTAACTTTGTTGCACCCTGAGATTGAATAAAATGCATTATTATCTACTATATAATTCTCTAAAGGACTCTGTGTGTGTGTGTGTGTGTCTGTCACAAGAAATACACCCCCTTTCAGGTTCATACTGGGCGGGATAGCGGGATAACCCAGAGATAGCTTCCACAGTCAGGCCATCAGGCTGCTGAACAAGGGTGTATAGCATATAACAATGTATATTTTATTACATTAATTTATGTATACATATTGCTCTTTTTCTGTGCCGATATATTGCATTTTATAAATTGCATTTTTATTTTATATTTTTAACTTTATACAGTTTTGTTACTTGGGGGTGGTCTGTGCGTGACCAAGTTTGATTTGTTAAGCATTCGATCGAGTCGTTTTCGTTTTGCGGGCGATTTAGTGGGAAATTCAGGGGTTTCAATGCTCAGCTGAGGCACGTAACAATGGAAGTCAGGTGATCATCTTACACAATACTCATGTAGGGGCCATAGCCTAATGCAAGTGTCTAGATCCCGTGGAATCCCGGGCAATGCGCTAGTTATTATTATTGTTCATTTTAAAAAGTGCATTAATTCAACATTCAATATTCAAGATTTGTATTTGCCATATGCAACAGTACAAATTCGTACTCACCATTCCCTCCCGCAGTATGACTTTTCTAAAACACTATACTATAAAATATAAAAAAATCTACACAATAAAAATAACAATAAAAATAACAATAAACTGACTTATGGATGGTACATTGATTACGTTGAATTGTGCAAAAAAAAATATTTGAATGAATCGAAATAAATCTTTGTAGTATAATCTTATATTAGTTGTATTCTTCCCAACTTCCTAACTGAAGTGGGGCCCCATTCAAGTAGCTAAAACTAAAACGTACGTTTAGATCAGCATAATCCCCTTAATCACACTTGCACAAATGAGCTGCAGAATATGCAGTGCGGAAAAAAAGCACATGTTGTTGTTGGAACATCTCTGAGATTCAATTGTTGTTCCCCGCAAGACCACTCAAACATGATGATAGATGGCAGGCCTGTACTTCTTGAGCTGATGCTCAGGCGTTGGCCTCCCTCTTCTCCTCCTCCTCCTCCTCCTCCTCCTCCTCCTCCTCCTCCTCCTCCTCTCCTCCTCCTCCTTCTCCTCCTCCTTCTCCTCCTCCTCTCCTTCTCCTCCTCCTCCTCCTCCTCCTCCTCCTCCTCCTCCTCCTCCTCCTCCTCCTCCTCCTCCTCCTCCTCC
>CM051002.1:6611158-6613658 GCA_027704905.1 Muraenolepis orangiensis
ACTGGCGGAAGCGTAGTCAGGGACGGGCGGTAGATCGGGAACCAGGCAGGGACAGGCAGAAGCGTAGTCAGGGACGGCCGGTAGATCGGGAACCAGGCAGGGACAGGCAGAAGCGTAGTCAGGGACGGGCGGTAGATCGGGAACCAGACAGGGCGGGCAGGTCCAGGGCAGGCAGGGTCGGCAACGGGAAATCAGTCGGGGTACGCTGGAGAGTCTGTGTCATCAGGCAAGGAACAATCTGGCCAAGTATGAGTGTGCGGGGTAGACTTAAACAGCCAAGTAATAATGATGCGCTGCAGCTGCGGGTGAGAATTAAACAGGGGGGCGTGGCTATCCGGTAGTGCGTAGTGGGAGCGAGGAGACTGGAATGTGGAATGCGATAAGGGGGCGTGGCTATCCGGTAGTGCGTAGTGGGAGCGAGGAGACTGGAATGTGGAATGCGATAAGGGGGCGTGGCTATCCGGTAGTGCGTAGTGGGAGCGAGGAGACTGGAATGTGGAATGCGATAAGGGGGCGTGGCTATACATACGGGCGAGTGCTGAGGAAGCGAGGATGCAGGAGTGCAAACTGTGACACTTTGGGTAAATGGTGTAAACTGAGGTAGGGCTGTCTTTGTTTAGACGTTGAGCAGCCCGGTACACTACAATAACAGAGAGGAGGGGAGGCGGCCGTAGTTTGTCACGTATCTGGGGTAACTACCGGAAGTAAGAGTGCACTGCTCGGCGATTTTTAATGTTCCAGAAGCAGGAAGTGTGACATAGGCCTATTGAGCAAGGCACCAGAACTCCTACTCTGCTCCCCGGGTGCTGTTTATACCCCCCACTGCCACTAATACAAGGATGGGTTGAATGCAGAGAAACACATTTCACTGTGTGTGTGTGTGTGTGTGTGTGTGTGTGTGGGTGTGTGTGTGTGTGTGTGTGTGTGTGTGTGACCAATAAAGAGGATTGAAATCCTCCATAGTTTGATTTAGAAGAACAGGTTTTGAACAGATTCCTTGCATTGTGTTCAGAAACGCTTTGTTTTCATGCTTCTGAACGCAGGAGAAAAAGCAAAATGACATGCTTGTCAATCTTAAAAGTAAGACCACAAAAGGAGAATAGACAACATACCTCATTTTAACGACATACTTTACATGCGTCATGTGTCAACAGTAACATTTAAAATCCCATTGACAGACAAACATTATACCAGCAATGGGGCAATAAAGAAAAGCAGAAAAAGCAGAAGCAACTGGCGATGTTAAAACAACAACCGCCAACCGCCAACCGCCAACCGCCACGCTGCACTCCCACTCTTCGGTGCGCCATCTTTGAGCATTTTAGCAAAAAAAGAAAGGAAGCTTAACTACTATCACTAAGTACCTTCTGGGACCCAACTATAGGAAATACCAAGTGAGGACGTGATGGGCCAAGATGCGAATAACGGAGAAGGAAGAAGAAGGGAGACCTAACATTAACATTTAAGTTTTCTTCAAATGAGGGTTGATCCGGCGAGTTCTTCTGTAATATCAGGGTAACTGGGCCCTTAGAACAGGTCCTTTATGGCCATGCTTTTAGGGGAACTGGGACATGAATATCTGGGACCCCACGAGACACAGGGTGCACCTCACTTCAGCTCTCGTTACAGCTAAATCGACCCCGTTTGCCAGCTTCTAGCCTGCCTACCCCTCTGCTGTCGATAGGTACTAGACTAGCGGTTCTCTACATGTTCCCTGTCCACCCTGTGCCCCGTCTAACCATACCGCAGTCTGCTTCTGTTTTCCAATTGTGCCGCTGTGATCCCCACCTGAATGTGTATATTATGTATATACTATACTTATTATGTATATACTATGTATATTATTTTCTTTGTACTTTACTATGTACATTACTATAAGTCACTATAACGGCACCCATGGCACTCCTGAACCATCCCTGGAAGGAGGGATCCCCTTCCACTCTGCGTTCCTTCTCAAGATTTCTTCCTCCATCACTAAGGGAGTTAAGCCTTAAGGAGGTCTAGGGTTGGGGGGGGGGGGGGGGGGTTGTAAACATGTGGCCTGTGATGAAGCCCCTTGAGACTGTAACTGTGATTAAGGACTACACAAATACAAGTGACTTGACTTGACCTCAGACGGAGGAAATGTAAAGGTTTTAGTTTGTATGTCATTTTTGTTGCAGTATTTCTTCCTATATACCCTGCACACACACACACACATTTGATATGATATTACTTTACATTACATTACATTACAATACATTTGAGTCACTTAGCACACGCTTTTGTCCAAAGCGAATTACCAATGGTGCGTTCAACAAAAGGTTGAAGTGAAGAACCCGTCACCAGAAGTCAAAAGAAGTCATTAATTATATTGTGCCACAAAAACATCACTGAAACCACCACCCCACACACACACACACACCCACCACACACCCACACACACACACACACACACACACACACACACACACACCACACCACACACACACACACACACACACCAGGCAGAGGGGCAACC
>CM051002.1:6618658-6623658 GCA_027704905.1 Muraenolepis orangiensis
CACACACACACACACATACACACACACACACACGTATAAACTGAGGCACACACACACACTCACCCCGGTGACACAGCTTGTTGTGCGTTGCCATGGCGGTAAAGATCATGTCTGTGATCCTTCATAAAGGCTCTTCCCTCATGGGCCCGGGTGATGATGTGATGGGGGGGGTACCAGGGGGCTCGCCCTGCTACCCCCCGGCCTCGGTTTGTTATGTCTGTGTCTGTGTCTCTCGCTCAATAATCAGATTGTTGTGCCATACTTCCCTGATCGCCTCCATGAAAACCTCCATGTCACCTTTCCTCCATTCTGAGCCGCTCTGCAAGAAAGGGGAACAATTTCAATATCGCCTACTATTTATTTCTTATTCTCCCGCGTGGTTGAGGTGGTAAACAACTGAATTGGTAACACCTGACCTATATATATATATATGTAATACACACATGGGTGTGTGCACACACACACACACACACACACACACACTGACACGCACGCAGACACACACACGAGGGCCAGGAGGCCTCCTTCGTGGTATCTTTGACAGTATCCATCTCTTTAAGATTATATTTAGATAAACACACAAAGCCAGAAAACCCATTTCCTTGTTTTGTTTTTTTCTCCTCAAGTCTCTGGAAGGAAGAAAGAAGAGGAGGAGGAGGAGGAGGAGGAGGAGGAGGAGGAGGAGGAGGAGGAGGAGGAGGAGAGGGGCTCTCTCTCTGCTGGAATCAAAGTGGTGTCTGGCGTCACGCACACACACACGCCAGCTGCTACCGGACCACCCGTTCCCCCCCCCCCCTCCTCCTCCTCCCCCCTCCCGTCCCCCTGCCGGTCACGTCCGCTAGCTAGGATGTATTTACAGGGGTTTGCAGCTCGCCAACTCTCTCTCTATCTCTTGCTCTCTCACTTTCTGTCTCTATCTCTTGCGCTCTATCTCTATCTCTCACTTTCTCTCTCTCTCTGTCTCTCTCTCTTAATTAACGCTCTCACCCTGCAATGCGTTCACTCTATCCCTATGTCTCTCTCTCTCCCTCCCTCCCTCTCTCGCTCTCTGCCTGTATCTCTCTCTCTCTCGCTCTCTCTCGCTCTCTCTCTCTCTCTCTCGCTCTCTCTCTCTTGTGTCTTAGAAGACGCATTCCATTTGAACTTGGAAGCAACCCCCACTGCTGTGTGTCAGCCAATCCCGTCGGAGCGTGTTGCTCATGTGACTCCTGATCCACCCTGAAACTATAAAAACCCTCCCTTCTGGCAACCATGGAGCCATGGAGGGAAAAAATATATTAAAAAAACTGAAAGCATGAAGCATGTGTGTGGGTGGTCTTTATTTATTTTTTTGGTCCACTTCAGAAAACGAAAGTGGAAGACATCTTAGGGGCGCTGGTGCTTACAGTGACCGCCTGCCCGCTCATGTGTGTGTGTGTGTGTGTGTACATGTGCGGGCGTGTGTGAGTGTGCGAGCGTGTGTGTGCATGTGTGTGAGTATGTGTGTGTGCGTGTGTGTGTGTGTGTGTACATGTGTGTGTGTACATGTGTGTGTGTACATGTGTGTGTGCGTGTGTGTGTGTGTGTGTGTACATGTGCGGGCGTGTGTGAGTGTGCGAGCGTGTGTGTGTATGTGTGTGAGTATGTGTGTGTGCGTGTGTGTGTGTGTGTGTACATGTGTGTGTGTACATGTGTGTGTGTGTGTGTGTGTGTGTGTGTGTGTGTGTGTGTGTGTGCATGTGTGTGAGTGTGTGTGTGCATGTGTGTGAGTATGTGTGTGTGTGTGTGTGTGTGTGTGTGTGTGTGTGTGTGTGTGTGTGTGTGTGTGTGCGAGCGTGTGTGTGTGTGTGTGTGTGTGTGAGTGTGTGAGTGTGTGAGCGTGTGTGTTTCCAGGCAGTGTGCCCAGGGCTGAATGACATGCTGTCACTTCCCGTGGCCCCTCCACCCCCTGTCTGCTTCACCAAATCTCTCCACCAGCAGGCTAACCACTTCATTAGCTGCCCACTAACTTCCTCAGTGGCTTGAAGTCACGGCACACCTACAGCCGTGGGCTGAGTGCAAAAATAAAACACAACTATAAATACACTATATGTATATATATATATATATATATATATATATATATATATATATATTTATATATGTATATATATATATTTATATATGTATATATATATCGATATAAATCCAGATATATTTATATATATGTCACGGCCCAACCCAGCTCTTCTCGCTCCTGGTCCTGGTTTTCCGCGGGCTTCCTGGATCCGCGATGTCGCGACTCCGTTCCGAAATGCCACTCCATGTTTTCCCTGTCGGCCGTGTCCTACTCAGGACTCACCTGTTATCACCTGTCAATCACACCTCATTTACCAAGCTGTAGTCAAGCCATGTCTTGTGTGTTACTCAATGCTGGATTATCACCATGTCTGTATCAAGCTAAATTTCACGTATTATGTTCTGTTTATTGATCCGCCGTGTTTTGACCGCCGCCTGGATAACGACCTTGTTTTTGCCTCTGTGTTTTTGTACCTCTTCACTACGGGTTGAAACTTGTAAAAGTTATAAAATTGAAAACAAATTTGGTCGAACGTCCTCTCCACATGCCTGATTTCTGTCCATTGTGGTCCATTAGTACGTGTAAAAAAATTGAAGATGATGGATGATAATTTAGGGATCGCTCCATATTGCAGTGCTTGTGCCATTGTGCATCACTTAGATTCACAATCAGATTGTCTTTTTTTCAAAACACGCATTATTCTCCATCCCAACGCTGGGGGCCGACTCACAGAATATAGGCCCCGACCGAACGCCCACGCGTAGCACGCGTGTCCGCATCCATCCCAATCACTCGTTCTCGGGTCCTTAATCTTTCGCTCAAGCACTATCTTTGGCTCAAGAAGAATCAAAATCGGAAAAGGGATAGTGATATAATGAAAGAAGACAAGAAGACAGTGACTTAGAAGAGTTGTTTGACATTGCAACGAAAGACGCGACGACAGTAATGAAAAACGGGCTCTCTCGCTGCAAATGCAGCTTTTCATGTAGCATGGCTGGACCAGATATGGTTACGCACAAAATAGAAGAACGGAGGAGGGAGCGAGAAGAAAAGGAGAAAAATGCAAAGAATAGATACCACGAAAGAGAATCCACATCAGAGAGAACAGCACAAACTAAACATTCATCTACGTCATCTTCAAACGATTCTCAGAGCCAAGATGAGTGTAAGCCTAGTACGTCCGCTACTAGGGTTGCCACAAAAAGGAAAAAAAAACCCTGAAAATATTATTTTCAAATCTGCAAAAGTTATTGCAGCCTGAGAGTAAAGTAAATCTCCCAGATTGCGGAGCCGTGTTCGTGGTTGGTGCTGTTGCTCAGGCTCTTGGACATGATCTGACAGATATTGCGCTCTCGCGGTCTACAGTCAGGACATCTAGAATAGAAGGTTGAAAGGAAGCTGCTCATAAAGAAATGGATGAGTTTTCAATGGAAGGACCACTTCTTTTACACTGGGATGGAAAAATGTTGCCAGACATAGATGGATCTAAAACCACGGTCGACGTATTGCCATTCTTGTTACCGGAAATGGAGATACAAAGCTTTTAGGTGTGCCGAAAATAGCGAGCGGAACTGGTGAGGCTCAAGCTAACACTTGTGTTGAACTCGTTCAGCAGTGGGACATAGGACCTAAAGTCAGAGGGATTGTATTTGATACAACTGCTAGTAATAGAATTTTTGTTATATTTAGAGTTATTTTAGTTATATTTTGTTTATACTAGTTTTATTTAGTTAGTTGTTGTTATTTCGTTTTTAGCTTAGGTATTAGTATATTGTGTGTGCATTTATTCCCCCTGTGTCAACTGTTGCACCTTAATTTCCCTCGGGATTAATAAAGTTTCTTGAATCTTGAATACAGGACTACATCGGGGAGCTTGTGTCAGGATAGAGGAAATACTTGGACTAGAATTTGCGTGGTTTGTATGTTGTCACCACGTAATGGAGGTGATGTTATCTCACGTGTTCATAAGCATCTTTGGTTCAACTGGAGGTCCTGAAACTGGACTATGTAAACGGTTCCAGAAGGCGTGGTCAAATGTCAAACAAGATGCGTACGTTGCCGCACCGGATGACATTTTCGCAGATCCCATGATGGGAAAATTGCGACAAGATATGCTGCATTATCTACCACTCCAAGTTCAGCAGCCTTCCTGACTACCAGGAATTTCTACGCTTGTCATTGATTTTCCTCGGCGGGGGAAGTGGAGATGAGAAGTTCCGCGCTCCCGGTCCAACACACCATGCACGATGGATGGCGAAAGGTATATATGCTTTGAAATTGTATCTCTTCCGAGAACAGTTCAAACTAACGAAATGAGAGTCCAACAATATACAAAGACTTGGCTCTTTTCGTTAGCCTGGTGTACATAAATTACTGGAACGAAGCGCCGTTAGGAATTCAAGCGCCACAGAACGACATCGAACTGTAGGAACTAAGGCATTATCAGCATTTGCTAATCATTTGTGGTTTCTCTCCGAGCGCATTGGTTCACGTGGACACCGAGACAAACCAAAACACGGTAAACAACCCACTGCGTCCTCAATTCCCTGACAATCCTCAACGTTTCTAAATCACTGGTGAAGTACAAAATGTGAAATTGGAGGACATGGTGACATCACGGACAAACTCGTTTTTCGATGTTTTGGTGGATGGAGGAAAAGAAAAAGCTTCATCTTTCCTTGAGCAACAACCAAGTCTGTGGGCAGATGATCGTAATTACAGCGCAGCAAGAAAATGAAGGTTGTTAACAACACCGCTGAGCGTGGAGTTAGTCTGATACAAAAATACAACGATACGTTGACCAAAAGCGAAGAACAGAAACAGTTCCTTCTCCGACTAGTAGTGGATAATCACCGTAAAACACTTCCAGTTCCATCAAAAAAGGCTACCATGTTTCAGTAAAATTAACAATCTACGCCTTGAACAACTAAAACAACTTTCTGAATCTTTAACTAGTTCCTAC
>CM051002.1:6628658-6641158 GCA_027704905.1 Muraenolepis orangiensis
TTCCTGCTAAGAACCATGGCCTCCGATTTGGAGGTGCTGATCCTCATCCCAGCCGCTTCACATTCCGCTGCAAACCGATCCAGTGAGTGCTGAAGGTCACATACTGATGACGCAAACAGGACCACATCATCTGCAAACAGCAGTGATTCAATCCCACCATACTGAAACCCCTCCCCTCCATGACTACGCCTTGAAATCCTGTCCATGAAAATCACAAACAGGATGGGTGACAAAGCGCAGCCCTGGCGGAGGCCAACACCCACTGGGAACAGGCCTGACTTACTACCGAGAATCCGGACACATTTACATTTACATTTAGGACTTTTTGGCAGACACAGGAGGACACAGCTCTTGCTTTGGGAGTACAGAGATTGGATGGCCCTCAACAGTGACCCCCGCACCCCATACTCCCGCAGCACCCCCCACAGTATTTCCCGTGGGACCCGATCAAATGCCTTCTCCAAATACACAAAACACATGTAGACCGGATGGGCATACTCCCAAGCCCCCTCCAGGATCCTTTCAAGAGTAAAAAGCTGGTCCGTTGTTCCACGACCAGGGCGGAATCCGCATTTTTCCTCTTCAATCTGAGGTTCGACTATCGGCCGAACCCTCCTTTCCAGCACCTTGGAGTAGACTTTCCCAGGGAGGCTGAGTAATGTGATACCCCTGTAATTGGCACACACCCTCTGGTCACCCTTTTTGAACACGGTACCACCACCCCCGTTTGCCACTCTTCAGGCACTGTCCCAGACTTCCACGCAATGTTGAAAAGACGTGTCATCCGTGACAGCCCCTCACCACCCAGAGCCTTTAGTATTTCTGGACGGATCTCATCAACCCCTGGGGCTTTGCCACTGCGGAGATGTTTGACTACCGCAGTGACTTCCTCCAGGGAGATTGATGTTTGCTGTCCTTCATCCTCCAGCTCTGTTTCTACCATTGAGGGTTGTTTGCCAGAAATGCTTTGGTGCCGACTGAAAGTCCTTCTCCATGGCTGAACCGCAGCTTCGGCAATAGAAGCTTTGCACAATGACCACTCTGGCTCAATGCCCCCAACCTCCACAGAGATGCCCGAAAAATTCTGCCGGAGGTGGGAGTTGAAGGTCTCCCGGACAGGGGCATCCACCAGACGTTCCCAGTTCACCCGCACTACACGTTTGGGATAACCAGGTCTGTCCAGAGGCTTCCCCCGCCATCTTACCCAACTCACCACCAGATGGTGATCGGTTGACAGCTCTGCTCCTCTCTTCACCCGAGTGTCCAAAACATGCGGCCTCAGGCCAGATGACAATAACAAAATCGATCATTGACCTTCGGCCTAAGGTACTCTGGTACCATGTACACTTATGAGCATCCTTATGTTTGAACATGGTGTTTTTTATGGCCAATCCATGACTAGCACAGAAATCCAATAACAAAACCCCACTCCAGTTCAGATCAGGTAGGCCGTTCATCCCCAACACGCCCCTCCAAGTTTCCCCATCGTTACCCACGTGTGCGTTGAAGTGTCCCAGGAGGACTATAGAGTCCCCTTCAGGAGCCCCATGCAGTACTCCATCCAGGGTGTGCAAGAAGGCGGGATATTCCAAACTGTTGTTTGGTACATAGGCACAAACAACCGTCAGAGTTTTCCCTCCCATGACCCTAAGGCGTAGGGAGGCGACCCTCTCGTCCACCGGGGTAAACTCCAACAAAGCGGCACTCAGCCGGGGACTTGTGAGTACGGTATATAGTATAGCATATAGTGTTGAATTGTAGGAAACTCATAATGCAGGAGGGAATGGGCAGTAAGTGTTCCATTGTACTTGTTGCATATGGTAAAACAAAACATCTTGAATCCGTGAATCTTGGCGATACAACAGAGAATATCTACAAGAGAGAGAGAGAGAGAGAGAGAGAGAGAGAGAGAGAGAGAGAGAGAGAGAGAGAGAGAGAGAGAGACATAAATAGAGAGAGAGAGAGAGAGAGAGAGATAAAATAGAGAGAGAGAGAGAAAATAGAGAGAGAGAAAGAGAGAGAGAGAGGAAAGAGAGAGAGAGAGAAAAGAGAGGAGAGAGAGAGAGAGAGAGAGAGAGAGAGAGAGAGAGAGAGAGAGAGAGAGAGAGAGAGGGGAGAGAGAAAATGAGAGAAAAATAAGGGGAACCAGAAGGGGAGAAGAGGAAGAACGGGGGAGAAGGGAAGGAATGAGGACATGAGTGGTTGTAAGAGGCTCGACGCTGGGGAAAGGTGACCCTGAGAAGCGAGTCAGGGCTGTTCAATTAGGCAGGCAGTGTGCGGGGCCAGTGACAGCCTCGCCCCCCCCCCCCCTCTGCTCCACCCCCCCCCCCCTCCTGGAGAGAGAGAGCCACCGGAGCAGATGGAAGCCACCGGAATCTAGATTAAACAATCGCAACGCCGGGTACCGGAGCGGAGAGAGAGAGCGTCCGTCGGTGCTGTGCCTTTATATAACGGCACCTTATTAACGGCTTTAGTTCTGGAATACACCAAAGCTTTCACTCAATTAGTCACACATGCACCCAGCGCCACCGCAGCTCAGCGCTAATTAATTACACCGGAGACTCCTTCATTCATGTGTGTGTTGGCTCGGCATGCACGCGTTCTGTATTCCCGTCACGATGACTCACATGTCGTTTATAGAGCTATTCCTTTCTTCGTTTCCCCCCCCGAGGTCACAGACCTCAGATCAGCTGAGCGAGGGCGTAGCGATGCTTCTGTTAGGGGTGGTTAAGAGTCGACCGTCGTTGTGAATAATTACAGCGCTGTTGGTGTGTGTGTGTGTGTGTGTGTGTGTGGGCATGTGTCGCTTTTTAGTAGCCTATGTGTTAACAGTGTGTTAGTAAATACCATGTTTGTCAGCAGTATTCAACCGTGTGGTGTGAAAGAGAGGGGGAAAAAAACGTATTCACACACACACACACACACACACACACGTGTTAATAGGCAATTCATTGTACGGGGAAGGGTTAGAGGCGTACAGAATATATTATACGCTGATGTAAATATATATATTTTTCCACTTGTTTTTTTTCTTTTACACCTGACTAGCGCAGTGCCTGTTGAAAACGTTGAAAACTGTGAAAATGTTTTTGAACAAGCGGGCGTGGCTTCCGGTGTCATTCACACAACTTCACGCTCGACACTTCCTTGGATCACCAAGTGTACACACACACACACACACACACACACACACACACACACACACACACACACACACACACACACACACACACACACACACACACACACACACACACACACACACACACACACACACACACCCCAGTGTTTCACACAGAGTTTCATTATATTTGTGGTAGTTGTATAGCTGTCTTCAGATCAGATCAGTTTTAGACAAATTTGTACAGAGTAGAGATGCAAGAAAAAAAAAAGCCCAAAAATGATAACTGAATATACATTCCTGAAGGTGTTTCTTTATTATTATTTTTTTATGTCGAGTAGTGTCTATAGTTTTTCACAAATGTATACACATATCAAAAGTCAGTTGTAATCTGGATTGTATACAGTCTGTGTGTTACACCCACCACTGGAGCTCGAGTGATCAAGTACTGTTGTAGAGTTAGCAGGATACGTTTATAAGCAGCAATTTTAATGTTGTATCCATTGGGGAATTTTTTTAAATGTGACAGTTGAATTGCTCTTTAGTTATGCTATGTTTTAGGGCTTGTAATTCACCGATTGTGTAGAAATACTGACCAAAACGATAGCCCCATCTCCTGGGCAGGGGACTCATACCGTCTCCTGGGCAGGTCTACACCGCTAGACACACACAGGACTCCTACCGTCTCCTGGGCAGGTATACACCGCTAGACACTCTGGGACTCATACCGTCTCCTGGGCAGGTATACACCGCTAGACACATGGGACTCATACCGTCTCCTGGGCAGGTATACACCGCTAGACACGCAGGACTCCTACCGTCTCCTGGGCAGGTATACACCGCTAGACACGCAGGACTCCTACCGTCTCCTGGGCAGGTATACACCGCTAGACACTCTGGGACTCATACCGTCTCCTGGGCAGGTATACACCGCTAGACACATGGGACTCATACCGTCTCCTGGGCAGGTCTACACACCGCTAGACACATGGGACTCACACCGTCTCCTGGGCAGGTCTACACACCGCAAGACACATGGGACTCACACCGTCTCCTGGGCAGGTCTACACACCGCTAGACACATGGGACTCACACCGTCTCCTGGGCAGGTCTACACACCGCTAGACACATGGGACTCACACCATCTCCTGGGCAGGTCTACACACCGCTAGACACATGGGACTCACACCGTCTCCTGGGCAGGTCTACACACCGCTAGACACATGGGAGTCTAGTGAGTGCGTCTTTAATTCCCCACGTCACATAAGAGTGTTAAATCTGTTGAACATCCAATATCTTTGTAACTTATAAAATCAACAAAGTTCTAACTGGATAAGCTGCTATTGGGATGTGTGTGATGTGTGCAATACGGGACTTGTATACAATACACCAACCACTGCATGGCTATGCTTCAATGCAAACACCCACCAGTAGTAGGGGACCGTTCTGGACGGGCCCATTGCTTGACCTCTGGGGGTTGCTGCTGTTTACTGCTTTCTGGAGAACCACACATCTAAACAGCTACACACTTGACACTGCACTGCCTTGTGGAAGAAAAGGGAGGAAAAGCACAAAGGACATACATATATACATACATACATACATACAGTATACATACATACATACATACAGTATACATACATTATACATACTTACATACATACAGTCTACATACATACATATATGCATACATACATACAGTATACATACTTACATACATACATACATACACACATACATACATACATACAGTGTACATACTTACATACATAAATACATACATGCATACATACATACATACACACACACATACATACATACATACATACATACAGTATACATACCTACAGAATACATACATACATACATACACACATACACACATGCATACATGCATACATACATACATACAGTATACATACCTACAGACATACATACATACATACATACATACATACATACACACAGACTGCAATTATAATAATTCATCTAGTTAGAAGTGTGCAGCCCTTATGTTCATATGATGACACAGCTGTAGGTTCATTGTAATGCAAACAATTATTTTAACAATACATCATCTCCATTACATAAAGTAATCAGTTCCCGATTCCATTGTGTTATGGTGAGCTTGTATCAGAGTTCTTCATTTCTTTGTTAACATACATTTCATCTTCTTAGAATGTTGTACAAATATAGTATGAGCACATTATACACATTACAACACCTTGTGAGTCGTGGAGGAGTTGAACGTCTAATTCAAACCAAAAAGTGGGTGAAAAATACACAAACCTTATTATATAGTATATACTGAATATGGCTCGCCGAATGGCTCATCTTTGTCAGCCGAATGTTACAAGTGCGACACCTAGAGAAGGTTGAATAACTGGTTTGAATTCTACTTTTAGATTTGGTAAGATCGTTGAGCACTGCCTGGTTGCAGCTGAAAGAATAAGGCTGAAGTTATGTTGCATGCCATAACTGCTACACATTCATATAATGAAACACACAATTGTAATCATAGTCAGACGATGTAATCGTGCATTAATGATAGGGCAGTGATATTTATAAGCCTATTAACTTAAGTGTTCACACAATCGGCTATCATTTTGCCAGAATTCCCTTCATGCCTTTGGCATGAGGAACTGAATATTTTTGTTTCAATTCTTCATACTTAATAATATAGTTTGCTCATCTTTGGGGTAAAATATGAGGCTCTGGTTCTTCGCCATGCTTACAATTGGTCACGATATGGCACTAACTCCGCCCCTTTTACTGAACGCGCTCGTGAGGCGTGAAGTGAAGCCAGATAATCATGTTGAACTTGCTTCGTAGTATTAGGCCGCTGACCCTTGACTTGTCATACTTTGTTCATGTTATACATCTGCACATATCACACCTCACATGGTGAATACTCCTACCAGTGGAGAGTGACATTACTTGACACCAATTTCAATCAGCCAATCACAATTCACAATTCATCGCCCTGTGTTGTGTGATGTCGTTGTGGTCACAACAGAAGCCAGTGCGCTACTTAAACATGATGGGGAATAATTGATGTATGATAAGTTTTGTGAGCTACACGTTGATGTGCCATCACTTGAGAACACTTTGCGTAGATCACATGGCTATTAATCCCATCAAGATGATCAGAGGGTATTAGATTAGATTAGATTTACTTTATTTATCCCGAGGGAAATATTATTTTACATAGAGGAAAATTCAAAATAAAAAATAATAAGATAAAAATAAGATGGGATGAGGTGTAGTACAGATAAAGTGCAATGTTCAACAAGTAAAACACAGTAGAGAGAGAGAGAGAGAGAGAGAGAGAGAGAGAGAGAGAGAGAGAGAGAGAGAGAGAGAGAGAGAGAGAGAGAGGACCTCAGGTCACCGTGCCTCCTCTGTCCATCTTACGACCTGAGGTGGATCCATTGAAAGGTCTTATAGCCACCGGGAGAAAGGACTTCCTGTGGCGTTCTGTAGTGCATCTCGGTGCTAACAGTCTGTTGCTGAAGGTGCTCCTGTATGAGGACAGCACCTGGTGGAGAGGACCAGCATGACATCACACTGATATCAGCATCAGTGTGTGGAGAGTGTGTGTGTGTGTGTGTGTGTGTGTGTGTGTGTGTGTGGTCGGTAGCTGGTTTAAAGCAGCCAGCCTCACCTGGCCCCGAGTCACACCGATTCAACTCTGGATCCAGGGGAGGCTGCACACCTGTGGTGTCAGTATGTACCACCTGCTTTGCTTGTAATATATCACCAAATCTCCAATAAACCAGTTTAACAACATGCAACACGTGTATGCTGGTGTTGGCGGGGGGGGGGGGGGGGGCGTGGGGCGTGGGGGGTGACCCGAAAAAAGCCACTTGTGGTGGTGTGTGTGTGTGTGTCACAATGACACCACATATAGGCTGGAGGAGAACATCTCCTTTGCATCTACTGCACCTCCACACTGTTGTGATCCAAGGCGATCTCAAAGTTATCAACTGTACAGCCAGCCAGGCTTGGAAAGAATACAATACTTCACTCTCTGTGGTCCCCGTGGCAACCCCCCTGACATTTAAACATATACAAACACACACAAGGAGGATGAATCTGTGAAGGTTGTACAATAAAAAGAGAATCTTAGCAGCGGTACTAGCAGCAGGCAATATATCTTTCCTTATGAACCAAATCAAATAGCTGAGATGTTAGCAGTTGAAGGATCATTAGCTAATGGTTTATACACCTTTACCCAGTGGCCTGATGGCTCGGGTGCGTGTTTGTGTGTGTGTGTGTGCGTGCGTGTGCGTGTACTACTAGTGACACTTCCCAGGCTGCAGAGAACATTCCACTTTATTATCAGCGTCCTCGTGGCTTCGCCTCATGACAGAGCCATTTCTCACCCAGACACACTCTTCTGACTAATTCATTTTTCCTAGACAGAACTTATCTTCTATTGGCTAACACACACACACACCCACACCCACACCCACACCCCCACGCACACACATCCCCACGCACACACACACCCACACGCACACACACACACACACCCCCACGCACACACACACACACACACACACGCACGCTGTGTTTCCACTCCAGTATAACATATTTTTGTTGCAGAAGAATGACTCTTCTTTCTTCCGTGTCGGCAATTTCACCTGATGATCTGCTCTGCATGTAAACTCTGTGAATTTGGCGTGCGTGTGTGTGTGTGGGCTCGCACCTAAGTGTGTGTGTGTGTGTGTGTGGGCTCGTGAGTTTGTGTGGGCTTGCACCTGAGTGTGTGTGTGTGTGTGTGAGCACGTGATTGTATGTGTGTGTGTGTGTGTGTGTGTGCGCGCTTGCTGCTCTGACTGACTGACACATCCATTTTCTGCTCATGGAGATATAACGTCATTTCTTTCCTCCTAATCCGCCGCCAGAACCGACCTCGCTCTGCCGGGAATACACCCCACACGTTCCCCACTCTGATAGCGAGCGGTGCGCGCAGGAACCAGCGACAGCACGCCGGGCGGGCGGCCTCCCTAGACTCTGGATGAGAGCAGAACGCGGTGATGGGGAAACCGCTAGCGACTAAAAAGCGTTTCGCTCTCTCTCTCTTGCGCTTGTCTCCGTCCCCCCTCCACTTCAAACCCTCTGTCAGGTTGCACCAACGAAGGTTTTCGGCGGTAGCTCAGTCTGTTGGGGGACTTGGCTTGGGGGACCCCAAGTCCCAGAAACGGACCAAGAACGGTTCTTTGGGGAAAAAAGGAGCCAGTTCTCCTCCTGGGGCACTGCCGAGGTGCCCTTGAGCAAGGCACCAGAGCCCCCCCCCTACACTGCCCCCCTCCGGGCACTGTATATACAATAGCTGCCCCACTGCTACTTATACTAGCTTCGGTTGAATACAGAGAAACACATTTCACGGTGTGTGTGTACAACATGTATGTGACCAATAAAGAGGATTCAATCCTCCAGATTTATGATTTTTGATGAGTTTCGCGGCCCTGCTCTGCACCTGTGAATGTACATATTTTGTTTTGACACACACACACACACACACACACAAAACAAACACACACCACACAACACACACACAAACAATTTTGTCTGCCAACACCCCAGAGGGTTCCCACCTCGTTTTGTTATTTGCAGTTTGTCAGTTTGTGTCACAGGAACATTGAATATGCTCAAAGCCCCGCTCTACCTTTATTTAACCTCCTACTAAACGCCACACAAAAACCCCTCTGTCCCTTCTGTCTCTGGAGGCCGGAGACGCCGGGTCATTCACAGGCTGTTTACATATGTTGAAATACGGTACAGTACAATATTTTCAGTAGCAGGTATCTTTTTTGTGGTTTCAGACCCAATTTTATTAAATTTTATTGTCAAATTTCCACACGTGTTATACACACAGGAATACGAAACACAGTTTCCCACAGTGTGCAATATACATATATATTCTATATATATATATATATATATATATATATATATATATAGAATATACAACAAGACAAAACAAAGAGCCCAAACCAAAAGGGGGTACAAAAGTAAGTAATAAAAGTAATAAATATATTCACAAAAACACAATCAACAGAACATGAATTTGACATTTAGTGCAAGTATTCCTTAGTGCAGAATGTTGTTTAAATGGTGTTGGTTTGGCATGGGAACCCCTGATATACGCAGCATCCGTACAAGGACGACCACTACTTTAAGGATAGTTTTTATCCCCAGGCAGTGCTCCTACGGAACTGCTAGGAGTGCTGCCACTATCATAACATTGTCAATAACATTACACTATTATCATTAGTTACTGCACTGGATCTGCACTGTATTCATGATGCTACTGCAATACTGGCACTTTAAATCCCCCAAAATATTTTTGCACAATTTAAAACAACAAAATGTAAATATCATCCGTCACTATATTGTTCTTTTTATGTTCATTTTTATTGTATAAAGTATTTTTTATAGTATTGTTTAAAACAAAGTCATACTGCGGGAGGGAATGGGGAGTAAGCATTCCATTATACTTGTTGCTAATGGCCAATAAAACCTCTTGTATCTTGCATCTTGTATACAGTCAGTAGGAGATACCCAACTAAGACTAGGGACATTGCACATCGATAGTAGCCTGGGTGCTGGCCCCTGGGTGCTGGCCCCTGGGTGCTGGCCCCTGGGTGTTGCAGAGGTTCTAGGTAGGAACACACAAGGATGTTTTGTCAGAATCAGAGAGAGTAGAGGGGAAGACGTCGTAGCATAACTTAGCTTCCCCAAGCTCTAACGAATAAGAGAAACTTTGAATGAATGTTTGGCTTTGACTGTGGGGTGTGGTGAGAAGAACACTTGAAGAGGTTGCAGGGAATCCTGATTGGACTGCGCAGGTTAGCGGAGCCACGAGGATGGTCTCTCGGACAGTGGACAGGGTGTCTGTACACTTCATGCCGCAACCTACAGTACGACCGCTAAACAACGTAAAGTCCTTTAAAATGAGCATTACACGGTAGATCCTTGGATATACTGCTGCTCCCGGTAGCTCGCATGTTGCTTTGACATATAATTCATCCCGTCTGCGACTGTCTTTGGTGAGCGTCATCTTAATACATTTTTTTCTTGTGTTGTGACTGGTATAAGCTGCTAATTAATTGCCCTTCTAGGGATGTATAAATAAAGCTTTCTGCACTGAACTCAACTCAATCTGTGAAAATAATGAAATCCCAGAGGAGGACAGGAGGGTCACAGTAGTGACCCCTTGGGTCTCTCATAAGGTCTATCAGGCATCCCCAGCTGTGGAGTTCCAGAGGGACTTCGTATCCGCCTCCAGGGGTTACCGTGGTGACTAGGGGGGGGGGGGTTTCCCTTAATGATGCGGTTTTGATTTGAAAAAAACAAACAAGTCAATTGATTATTTAAACCATTAGCTCCCATCCAGTGTGTGAAGCAAGAGCCTGCACATTTAAAGGCGTGGGGGGGTGGAGAGGGTGTGGAGGGGGGGGGGGTGGTCCCTCGAGTGCCTTGGCCGTTTGGTGAGTAGTAAACATCCAAGAAACCAAAGCCCCTCAACCCCCTCAAAGCTAAGAACAGTGGCTGAACTTGGTTGGTTTGGTCAGGGCGTCAGAGTGCTGCTGTCACACTCCTCTGTTATACCACTTCCAACACTCACAGCCACTCCCACTCCATCACATCACGTCTGTGAGGCCTCAGGGCTCAGTCCTTAGAGAGGGGGGGGGGGGGGGGGGGTTGAAGTCGGGCCCCAGTGTGCCGGTTCGATCCCCAACGTCTCATGAGACGTTCATTAGCTTAACCTGCATCTGCACCTTCATGACATGAAGTATCAAATAGTCCATGTCAAAGTTGCTTTAGATAAATACGTAAATACAACACTGAATACGAAGTGTTCAGGTTTTAATGCAATATATACAAATGATATTAAATGCTACATTGAAGGTCAAAACAAATACACCAGAGAGTTTCAGTGGGGATTCAAACGTCTTGTCCAGAAACATGTTATCCTTTCTATCATTTAGTCGTGTTAAGCACAGGAAACCAAATCCTGAGAATTCCGATGCAAGACGTGCATCTCTAACACCATTTATTGTCCATGTACTAAAATGTATCGACGGACCTATTTAAGCCAACCAAACATGCGCTTTAAGACGCATGTTTTAAGACCCATTTTAAATTGCTCATTGCCGTCTAAGCAACAGATGCACACACACACACACACACACACACACACACACACACACACACACACACACATACCGTGTTGCTATGCGTCTTGCCATTGATTCAGTAGAACCAATAACCATCCATTCTGCGTGTCCCAGCACTTTCTTCCTTCTTTTTTCCTTTTCCTTTTCCTTTTTTTGAAGTCAGAGCACATTTTTTCGGTGCACCGGGTGAAAAGGGAGCGGCAGCAGTTATCAAGTGTAATTTAAGTGTAACTGTATCCGCTTGTCGGACAGCCAGCCAGTCAGCAAGAGAAAAGGGAAGTGACAAGAAGAAGCCACAGAGGAAGGTCACCAGCGTGTATAATGCCCGACGGGGCAGAACAGTCAAGAGTTGACGTTGGCGGTTAAGTGATAAACTGCTGGTGTGTCCCTCCATCAGTCAGTCAGTCAGTCGCTCAGTGAGTCAGACAGTCAGTCAGTCGGTCGGTCAGTCATTTAGTCAGTCAACCAGTCAGTCAGTCAGTCGGTCAGGCATTCAGTCATTTAGTCAGTCTTTCAGTCAGTCAGTCAGTCAGTCGGTCAGGCATTCAGTCATTTAGCCAGTCAGTCAGTCGGTCACAGTCAGTCAGCCAGTCAGTCAGTCATTTAGTCAGTCTTTCAGTCAGTCAGTCAGTCAGTCAGTCGGTCACAGTCAGTCAGCCAGTCAGTCAGTCATTTAGTCAGTCATTCAGTCAGTCAGTCGGTCGGTCAGTCGTTCGGTCATTCAGTCAGTCGGTCACAGTCAGTCAGCCAGTCAGTCAGTCATTCAGTCATTTAGTCAGTCATTCAGTCAGTCAGTCGGTCGGTCAGTCGTTCGGTCATTCAGTCGTTCGGTCATTCAGTCAGTCGGTCAGTCAGTCGGTCACAGTCAGTCAGCCAGTCAGTCAGTCATTCAGTCATTTAGTCAGACATTCAGTCAGTCAGCCATTCAGTCATTTAGTCAGTCATTCAGTCAGTCGTTCGGTCGTTCGGTCATTCAGTCAGTCGGTCACAGTCAGTCAGCCAGTCGGTCACAGTCAGTCAGTCGGTCACAGTCAGTCGGTCATTTAGTCAGTCAGTCAGTAAGAGTCAGTCAGTCAGTCAGTCAGTCAGCCAGCCAGTCAGTCAGTCAATCGTACGGTTGGTACTACCGCCTCCCTGCCTCCACCCTCCACGCTCGATAATGATTCCGCCACATGCACAGCAGTGAGGCT
>CM051002.1:6646158-6648658 GCA_027704905.1 Muraenolepis orangiensis
CTTGGCGGTAGCCAGGTGTTTTCCGGGGGGACTTGAACCAACAGACTGAGCTACTGCCGCCCCCCAATGTTGTGTATTGCCGATGTCGGCGTTCGAGGAAAAGGGAAGAAAAGCGTGTTTAGGTTAGCAGAGGAGAATCAAAACCTCCAACTAAAAAGGGTTTGGGTTAGCTCTGTGTGTTCCTGACACGTCCAGCCACTGAGCTCAATGCAGACTCATGTTGGTACATCACACACACACACACACACACACACACACACACACACACACACACACACACACACACACACACACACACACACACACACACACACACACACACACACACACACACACATCACACATATACACCACACACACACTCGTGAGACAGCCTCCTCCGCCGCCCGGGGAAAACAGGCCGACAGGAATGCGAGTAGACCCATGTGGTCTAATCTAACAGCCTGGCGGGCGGTGGCTTTATTTACAATTGTGATCGAGAGAGAGAGAGAGAGAGAGAGAGAGAGAGAGAGAGAGAGAGAGAGAGAGAGAGAGAGAGAGAGAGAGAGAGAGAGAGAGAGAGAGAGAGAGAGAGAGAGAGAGAGAGAAAAGAGAGAAAAGAGAGAGTTGCAGAGAGGGAGTTGTTTCAGGGCGGGTTTATTTTGGGCTCCATTACCGTTATTACAGATAAGTATGTGCTCTCTCTAGTATATGTCTCCTCTCCCCCTAAACCCAGAGGGTGCAGGTGGCCCCGTGTGTGTGGGAAAACAACCCTCATCAATCTATTTCCCTCGTCATCCACTTATCTTTCTGCCCATTTATTCATTTGCTCATCTGCCATTCCAACAACCCGGCTATCGCATCCCTATCACCCCCCTGGGTCCCCCCTCCACCCTCTCGGTCTCGGTCTCTTGGTCTCTCTCTCTCCCTCTCTCTTTTTCTCTCTTCTTCCCTCCCTACCTCCATCTCTCCCTCCCTACCTAGTTCTCTCTCTCTCTCTCTCTCTCTCTCTCTCTCTCTCTCTCTCTCTCTCTCTCTCTCTCTTCTCTCTCTCTCTCTTCCCTCCCTACCTCCATCTCTCCCTCCCTCCCTAGTTCTCTCTCTCTCTCTCTCTCTCTCTCTCTCTCTCTCTCTCTCTCTCTCTCTCTCTCTCTCTCTCTCTCTCTCTCTCTCTCTCTCTCTCTCTCTCTCTCTCTCTCTCTCTCTCTCTCTCTCTCTCTCTCTCCCTGTCCCCTTCATTTTTCAGATAATCAATCCTATCCACACATCCATCTGATCTGCGCAGGCCCTATCCGGGGCGATCCATCCGCCTCGGCGCCTTAGCCCCTCATCGTTCATCCATTTGTTTACCGTTCACCCGCCCGGCCACTCCTTCATCCGTTCATCCGTCCATCCATCCCTCAGTCTGCCCATCCATCCGCGCGCGGTGGATGCGCCCAGGCCATCCGTCTTCCGCCGGGGGGCATGAAGAGCACTCTTAAGCGGGCTTCAAAAGAGAATGAGGTGGGCGTTTGCATTCATCCTAGCGGCGTCCGAGTCCGACGGACGATGAAGGACTCGCTGGTCGGAAAAGAAAAAGCATTTAAAAGCATTTTTAAAGTGCCAGTAGTGCTAGTAGTAGTGCAGCAGCATTACTGGCACTGGGTTCATAATGCTGCTGCATGCACTACTACTACAACTGGCAACTTTAACAAAATGCTGTAAATTATTTTTCTTTTGCACAATAGAACACATCAACAACATATCACCCATGAACTACTTTGTTGTTACTTTTATGTTCATTCTTTTTTGTTCTTCCGACCACACTGTTCCCGAAACAACAACATAAACATATAAAAAAGAATACATATTAAAAACCCACCGGATTTAAACACAAATAGAATATTAGGCGAGGCTATTAAACCCATTGCTTTTAGATCTAAATCTAAATCTAGAGGATTGAATTCTCTAGATTTAGATGGAGGCCATTAGTCACATTTTTTGGTGTATAGTATTTTTATAGTATTGTTGTATATAATTGCATACTGCAGGAGGGAATGGGGAGTAAGCATTCCATTGCATTGTACTGTACTGTGTTGCAAATGGCAAAAACTATTCTTGAATCTCGAATCTCTGGAAAAAGGAAGTAAATAGAACTGCGGTGAAAGGTGAGGTGAGGTGCAGCGGAGCCATGGACGTCTTCCTGACCGGAGAGGAAAGACTTCTTTACAGTCACTGATCAGAAGGCGCTGTGGTTTAACTCAAGGAACCAATTTACCAGGTCATAGAGCATAGAGCGCTGTCATTTAAATGGACTCAGGGCGAACACTTGTAGGGATTTCGGTCTTCTCATCTCATCCCACTCATCCCGCCCCCTTCTGGCTGGCAGAATGAACAGAATATTCATAGACGGATGCAGAGAAACAAATTTAATATTGTGAAGTTTTTAGAATATTGTGAGTTTTTTTTGTTGCATAATTGACATGTCTTGGGAGTGAGTGACATTCCAAACACAAGGACACAACTAAAGGGTTTCTTTTCA
>CM051002.1:6653167-6658167 GCA_027704905.1 Muraenolepis orangiensis
GGCGCGATTTATTTACAGCAGAATGGGTCATCATTGTATACAGTCCTAAAAATATTCCGCCCAACCCCCCCAATAACCCACTTATAATGTTACCTCTGACATCAGGAACACATGAATTGTTTTGGATAACAATAGAACAGGAAAAGAAAGAAAATCAAGTGGAAATTATCATTTTGGAATATGTAAATTACTAATTTTTTTAAATTATTTTATTTTTATTTTTTTTATTTATTATCTATTTTTATATTATTATAATTTATGGAATTTAATTATCGTGCTTAGTTATGCTTTTAGTTATGCTTACTTAATACACCAAAAATAGTTCAAGCAATTTCAAGGTTAAAATCAATTCAAGTTAAGTTTGCAGTTATCAAAAAGGACGACCAAGTCACTACGAACTTCAACATTTTTGGAGTTCGAGAAACTTTTTTGAAACTTTTGATTTACCAACATATAATCTATTGTACTTTGAAACCTTTGGGTTACAGTTGGGTGTGTGTTGCATGTTTTGTGGTGCTTTTGGTGAATGGTGTGTGCATGTGTTGTGTGTGTGTTGTGGTGTGTGTGTGTGTGGTGTTGTGTGTAGGTGTTTGTGTGTGTGTTGTGTGTGGTGTTTTCGGTGTGTGCATGTGTTGGTGCGGTTGTTGTGTTGTGTGCATGTGTGTCGTGCGTGAATGTGTGTGTGCATGTGTGTGTGTGTGGTTGGTGTGTGTGTTGTGTGTGTGTTTGTGTTGTGTGGTGTGTGTGTTGTTGTGTGTGTGTGTGTGCATGTGTGTGTGCGTGTATGTGTGTGTGCATGTGTGTGTGCGTGATGATGTGTGTTGTGTGCATGTGTGTGTGTGTGTTGTGTGTGTTGTGTGTTGTGTGTGTGTGCATGTGTGTGTGTGTGTGTGTGTGTGTGTGTGTGCATGTGTGTGTGTGTGTGGTTGTATGTATGTGTGTGTGCGTGAATGTGTGTGTGCATGTGTGTGTGTGTTGTGTGTGTTATGTGTGTGTGTATGTGTGTGCGTGCAATGGTAGGTGGTGTGTGTGTGTTGTGTGTTGTGTCGTGTATTGTGTGTGTGTGTGTGTTGTGTGTGGTGTGTGTGTGCATGTGTGTGTGTGCGTGTATGTGTGTGTGCATGGTGTGTGTGCGTGAAATGTGTGTGTGCATGTGTGTGTGTGTGTGTGGTGTGTGCCATGCATGTGTGTGCGTGTGTGTGTGCAGCGATGTGTGGTGTGTGTGTGGGTGTTGTTGTGCGTGTGCAGTGTGTGTGTGTGTGTGTGTGTGTGTGTGTGTGTGGTGTGCATGCATGTGTTGGTGTGTGGTGTCAGCCGGGAAGGAACAAATGAGGGACCCTCTCAGCTGTAAGTAGATTCTGGAGGCGTTGGTGGTTTTTTTTTTTGTGTTGTGTTTATATATATATTTATATATATATATATATATTCATATAAAATATATATAAATTATATATATTATATATAAAATAACCGCATGTTTTTTCTTTAAAAATAACAAAATTGGTTTTGAGTGCAACTTGTTGCACATTTTTTTCCCGGAGGCCAAAAAAAAAAAAAAGTTGGCACATTCAAGCCATCGCGCCCGCCCCCTTACATCTCCCTCCCTCCCTACCTCCCTCCCTCCCATCCCCTCCCTCCCTCCCTTCCATCCCTCCCTTTCCCTATCCCCTTCTCTCACTCCCTCCACCGCCCTCACTTCCCTCCCTCCCTCCCCTCCCCTTTCTCCCTCTCCTCCTCCCTCACCTCCTCCTCCCTCCCTCCTCCCCCCCTTTCCCTCACTCCCTCCCCTCCCCTCCTCCTTCCCTCCCTCCCTCCCTCTTCTCTCCCTCCCTCCTTCTCTCCTTCTCTCCCTCCCTCCTCCCTCCTCCTACCCCTCCCTCCCTCCCTCCCTTCCCTCCACTCCCTCCTCCCCTCCTCCCTTCCCATCCCTCCCCCTTCTCTCCCACTCCCCCCCTTCCTCCTCACTCCCTCCCCCCCTTCCCTCTCCCCCTCTCCCTCTCCCCTCCCTCCCCCTTCTCTCCCTCCCCCTCTTCCTCCCTCCATCCCTCCTTTCTAACTCCCTCCCTCCCTCCCTTCCTCCCCCTTCCCTCACTCCCCCCCCCTTCCCTCCCTCCTCCTCCTCCCTCCCCCTTTTCTCCCCCCCCCCTTTCCCTCCCTCCCTCCCTCCCTCCCCTTTTCTCCCCCCCCTTTCCCTCAATTCCTCACCTCCCTCCTTCCCTCCCTCCCCCCTTTCCTAAATCCCCTCCCACCTCCCCTCCTCCCCCTCTCTCTCCCTCCCATCTCTCTGTCTGTCTCTCTCTCTCTCCCTCCCTTCCCTCCCCTCACAGTGAAGCCGCCCACCCTGCGTTCCCGCCAGTACATTTGCAGGGTGATTTGTGCTCCACTCCCCCCTCACCCCTCCCCCCCCCCCCCCCCCCCCCCCTCCCCCCCCCCCCCCCCTCCCCCCTACACACACACACACACACACACACACACACCACACAGAGAGCCACGAGTCACACCCAAAGATGTGTCACGTGGGCACGGCGGCTATTTCCGTTGTGTTTCATGACAATGGATATGGCCGGCCGGTAAGAGACGGAGAGAGATGGATGGAGGCTGGCGGAGGGAAAGGTGTGTTGAACGGGTGAGGGGGGAGGCAGAGATGAGATGCATTTAGATGAGAGAGGATGGAGGGAGGGAGGGAGGGAGGGAGGGAGGGAATCGTTGATACCTCACCCCTCTCTCTCTCCCGCTCTCTCTCTCTCCTGCTCTCTCTCTCTCTCTCTCTCTCTCTCTCTCTCTCTCTCTCTCTCTCTCTCTCTCTCTTCCTGCTCTATCTCCCTCTCTCTCTCTCTCTCTCTCTCTCTCTCTCTCTCTCTCTCTCTCTCTCTCTCTCTTTCTCTCTCCTGCTCTCTCTCTCTCTCTCTCTCTCTCTCTCTCTCTCTCTCTCTCTCTCTCTCTCTCTCTCTCCTGCTCTCTCTCTCTCTCTCTCTCTCTCTCTCTCTCTCTCTCTCTCTCTCTCTCTCTCTCTCTCTCTCTCTCTCTCTCTTTCCTGCTCTATCTCTCTCTCTCTCTCTCTCTCTCTCTCTCTCTCTCTCTCTCTTCTCTCTCTCTCTCTCTCTCTCTCTCTCTCTCTCTCTCCTCTCTCTCTCTCTCTCTCTCTCTCTTTCTCTCTCCTGCTCTCTCGCTCTCTCCTGCTCTCTCTCTCTCTCTCTCTCTCTCTCTCTCTCTCTCCTCTCTCTCTCTCTCTCTCTCTCTCTCTCTCTCTCTCTCTCTCTCTCTCTCTCTCTCTCTCTCTCTCTCTCTCTCTCTCTCTCCCCCAGTAAGTATGACAGACCTCCTGCATTGAAAAGGCTGAATACGTTTTTGCGGGGAAAAAAAATGGAAATCTGACAGCTTTCCATCACTGATGCGGTTATGGCGGGAAGAGAAGAGGGCTTTTAATCAGGCTTTTTCCAGTAAGAATGGGAAATGACCACCCCACCCCCCCCATGTCCTGACCCTAACACACACACACACACACACACACACACACACACACACACACACACACACATTATACTGTTGCTTTGGAAATGTATATATACGTTTTCCATCGCAATAAAGCCCTTTGAATCTTGTATACATGCTCTATTGAATCTTGATTCTACATCCTCTATTGTTATCTAATAAAGCATGTTGAATCAAGATTCAATAGATTGATCTATTGAATCTTGATTCAACATGCGCTATTGAATCTTGATTCTACACATTCTCTATTAAATCTTGATTATACATGCTCTGTTGAATATTGATTGTATACTCTCCATAGAATCTTGGTTCTACATTTTCTATTGCATCTTGAATCTACATGCTCTATTGAATTTAGATTCTACACATTCTCTATTGAATCTTGATTCTACACAGGGAGAATGTAGGGAGCCCTGAGGCCCTGAGGCCACGGGTTTTAGACGGGCTGGTAGACGGGGGCAGGCACCCTCCACCGGTTCGGCCCGGAGTAGTGCGGCCCGGGCGGCCCTCCAAACACGTCGACACCGGCGGAGGTGGGTCCTGGTGGACGGGACCGCCACCTCCAGCTCCTGTTGGGGAAACAGCGGGGGCTGGTAGCCCAGGGAACACTGGAATGGGGGCCTTACCAGTAGCGGAGCTCTCCATGGCGTTGAGGGAATACGCAACGAAGCCTTGACGGCCTGGTTAGCGCGCTCCGCCTGCCCATTGGACTGGGGGTGGTAACCCGAGGATAGGCTGGCCGTGGCCCCAATTCCCTTGCAGAAGGCCTGCCACACCTTGGAGATTAATTGGGGACTCAATGTCTGAAGGGATTCCATGTAGTTGGACCACATGGAGGGTCAGGAGATCCGCTGTCTCGGCCGCCAAGGGAAGCCTTGGGAGGGAAACTAAATGAACAGCCTTGGAGAAGCGGTCGACCACGGTCAGGATGGTGTCACAGCCTTGGGACACGGGAAGCCCAGTAATAAAGTCCAAGGCTATGTGGGACCATGGGCGGAAAGGGGGAGGGGGTGCAGGAGACCTGCTGGAGGGCGATGCGAGGCCTTGCTCCGGGCGCAGGTGGTGCAGGCGGCTACAAAACACCCTGACATCCTTCCTGAGGCTGGACCACCAGAACCTCCAGCTGATGAACTCCGCCGTCCGCCGCTCCCCGGCGTGACAAGCAAAGTGGCCCCACTCCAACACCTGCGGGCGGACAGCAAGAGGCACAAACAACCGGTTACAGGGACCGTTACCTGGGTCTGGCTCGGCCCGCTGGGCCTGTCTCACCAGCGGCTCGATGGCCCAGGTGACGACACCCACCACCCGGGCTGAGGGAAGGATGGTGTCGGGGTTCCAACCAGTGTCTCCACTCCTCCAGGGCGGCGTGAACCGCCAACAGTTCCTTGTTGCCCACATCATAGTTCATCTCAGCGGGTTCGAAACGCCGAGAGAAATAGGCACACGGGTGGACCCTGTGGTCCTCCTCCGACCGCTGTGAGAGGACGGCTCCGACGTCAGACGCATCT
>CM051002.1:6668167-6673167 GCA_027704905.1 Muraenolepis orangiensis
TCGCATCGGTGCCCACAGTGCATGCTGGGTACATGTGTATATATATATATCATGTAGGTATTTCCGAATATATATATATATATATATATATGAACGCCGGAGGAAGTTCTAATGCAAAAGACCCCCGTGGGCGCCGCGAGCGGCGAGAGACAGTGAACGATCGTCACGTCCATGGCTGTTGTCACAAAGTGATGAATAGCCACACCCCCCCCCCCCCCCCCCCCCCCCCTCCCCCCCCCCCCCCCTCTCCCCCCTCTCCCCCCCCCCCCCCCCCCCTACCACCTCACACCACGCAACTACTCAGGAAATGAAAATGAATGCAAGTCGTGAATAAATGTATTAAACATTTGTTGTTTTGTGCCTGGTCAGCACTGGCGCCACTTAGCCAACTGTGTGTGTGTGTGTGTGTGTGTGTGTGTGTGTGTGTGTGTGTGTGTGTGTGTGTGTGTGTGTGTGTGTGTGTAGTGTGTGAGTGTGTGTGTGTGTGTGTGTGTGTGCACGTTAGTGTGTGAGTGTGTGTGTGTGTTTGTGCGTTTGTGTGTGTGTGTGCACGCACCCGTGTGTGTGTGTGTGTGTGCTTGTGTGTGTGTCTGTTTGTGTGGGTGTGTTTGTGTGTGTGTGCGTCTGTGTTTGTGTGTGTGTGTGTAATTGTGAATCGGTGTGTGCATTTGTGTGTGTGTGGGTGTGTTTGTGTGTGTGTGTGTGTGTGTGTTGGAGGGGGGGGTTGTGATGGCAGAGGTTGGAGGGTTGGGAAACGAGAGAGAGAGAGAGAGAGAGAGAGAGAGAGAGAGAGAGAGAGAGAGAGAGAGAGAGAGAGAGAGAGAGAGAGAGAGAGAGAGAGAGAGAGAGTAGATTGTGAGAAAGAAAGAAAGAAAGAAAGAAAGAAAGAAAGAAAGAAAGAAAGGAAGGAAGGAGAGGCCAGCGGAGGGGGTTTGTGTGCCGGGCGCTGATGGAGGATCGGTGGTTCTCCAAACAGTCCATTAGTCTTCATTGAGCGGGACACGCGACACGGGCCTCCGCCGCCACGCCAACAAACTGAAATTTATTGGGCTGACCCGTTTGGGACTAATTGAAAGAAATTGTCTGTCCTGCTTTGTGTTCCAGTATAGGTCTGAGGCGGGGAGTAGGGGTGGGTGGTGTGATGGGTGGGGGTTGTGAGGGGGTGAGGGAGGGTGGGTGGGGGTGGGGGTTGATGGTGAACCTGAAGAAGGCCTGCATCAGCTGACGACCCGGGACCCAGTTTCCCGGGGTCCGGCCTAATTGGTTGATTCATGGCCGCCGTCCACGCCCTCGCCCTCCTCCTCCTCCTCCTCCTCCCCCCCCCCCCCCCCCCCCACACACACACACACACACACACACACACCCCGCCCCTCATTTAAAACAAGACAATCGTTTTAAGGGTGCAATCACTTAAAGGTGGGATTTATCGGACGTCGTGTTGCACATGAAGGACGAGAGCGAGGGAGGGAGGAGGAGGAGGAGGAGGAGGAGGAGGAGGAGGAGGAGGAGGAGGAGGAGGAGGAGGGGCCTTCGTGTTGCTGAGAACTGCTATAAATTGCAGTGAAACTTGTTTGTGCTAACCGTGCTAAGACGTGCTAATACTTCCCGAAAGACTTCCGTGACTTCCTTGTTCGTGCTAAACCGTCTGAAATGCATCCGTCGGATGCATTTCAGACGGTTTAGCACGAACAAGGAAGTACAGAGGAGAGGACTGAAGAGGCGGCTTCTTCTTTCTTTCTTTTTTTGTGTGCCTACTGAACTGCTAACACTTGCTAGACCACTTTCATAACATTGTCATTAACATTACACTATCATAACATTGTCATTAACGTTAAACTTACATCATACTTTGGCTGGACTTTCTGGACTCATCACAGTAGCTGCACTGAACTGCACTGTATTCATGATGCTGCTGCACTACTGGCACTTTAAAATGTTTTTTTGCACAATTGAACACATATCATCCATCAATCACTTTATTGTTCTTTTTATGTTTTTGTTTTTTTATTGTGTACAGTATTTTTATAGTATTGTTTTAGAAATGCATACTGTGGGAGGGAATGGGGAGAAGGCATTGCTGTTGTTTTCAAATGCAGTGGCGGCTGGTGCATTTTTCACCAGGGGGGGCTATACCATTTTTTTTATTTACAATTACATATTGTTAATTACATTATATACAATTACTTTTTGTATTGAAATGTCGCCCTTCTGTCCATCACTTTCATCATGGCCACGCAAGGCCAGCTCAAAGGCACCACAGAACTTCACACAGTCTATTCTTTTAGACAGGATGTGTTTTTGTCCACCTCCTCATTGTGTTGACAGATCCCTATCCTGTAGCCTTCATCACGTTGAACAGCTACACTGTTAAAAATGATTTGTTGACTCAACTTGACTAAGTCAAGTCATCTTGTTGCTTTGACTGAGTTAAGTTTAGTCAAGTTGATTCAACATTTAGTGTCAAGTCAATAAATTAGTTGATACAACTTGTAGTCTGTTGACACAACTTCATGTGTCAAGTTATTTGGACTAGAAAATATTAGTTAAGATAACTTAAAAAGATGTTGGTTAAACTTATTTTATCAAGTTTTTACAAATGTCTATCAAGTTGGCTCAACATGTAAAACTTTGTTTGTTCAACTTCTATTACCAAGTTAGCTTACCAGGACAAGCAAACCAATACCAAGCAAACCAAAGCTATACTATAAATCTAAATGAGAATTAGCTTAACCTAAATATTAACACATGTAAAAAATTGCTGAAAAGACATTTCAATCAGGACTTTTATTACAATATCAAGAACTGTATTCCAACTCCAACCCACACACTCATTAACTGTTCAGTGTTGGTTTTTAAATTCAAATAAGTGTGTCAATGGATGTCAACATATAAAGACCTTCCTTGGGACATGTAAAAACAACACCCTCCAACACACCATTGCTTTTGCTCGGGGCTGCTCAAAAACTGAAATGACACGGTCCCATAGATAAAACTGTAATTGAGTGACTTGTTAAACAGTCCATTCTGAGGAGTAAGTGTGCAGGGTTGCTGCAGTAAAATGCAGTAAAACATAGAAAATTGTATCTCTCTAACTGAGAAACTTAACTCAAATGTCAGTCAGAAAATGAAAACATGAAAACACAATATCAGGTTGATCTGGGCCCAGATCTTTCACCTTAAGTTTGTCCGCCAAACTTCTTCTCTCAAACGGCTCTTGAATGAGAGATTTCACCGAGTTAGGGACCGGGTTGAGTCTTGGGGTAGTGCTCACCGAGTTAGGGACCGGGTTGAGTCTTGGGGTAGTGCTCACCGAGTTAGGGACCGGGTTGAGTCTTGGGGTAGTGCTCACGCTCGCCATTGTTGAACTTGTTGTAGTTAAAATGGCGCCCGCAGAGACAGAGCATAATATGCTTTTCCTAGTAGTACACTGTGACGCACACAAATGACGATGCTCGATGCTCCAAAGTCTTCCGGCAGGGCTGTTTGAAAAGCGCCCCCCCCAAGACGTTTTGAGGACGCTGATTGGCTACATTTTATGTCACTCGTTTATATCTTGAATCAGCAATTGGCTAAACTGCTACAGAGACCCGCCTCCGTGGGGCTATTTCTCTACAGCCCCCCCCAGCATCGTCATTCAAATGCGCCCTTAAGGCTGCAGACCCTGAAATGGAACACGGCCACAGTGTACTAGGCATATGTGTACTAGGAAAAGCATATTATGTTGCGCAAATTATTTCTGGGTGCATTCCATATTTTAAACACACACATATTGACAATTTATATATATATATTTTTTATTATTTTATTTTTTTTTTTTTTATATTTTGTTTGTGCGTGTGGTTTCGGGGGGGGGGCGCCCCATCGCCCCCTATGGGCCAGCCGCCACTGTTCTTGTACCTTGAATCAGAAGGTGCAATTGGAGGCATTACAAAGGAACGCTTACTCCCCATTCCCTCCCGCAGTACGATTTGACTACACTTTAACACTATATTATATACTATACTCATACTATACAACACTATACTATAACAATACTGTACACAATAAAAAATAAAGTGACTGAAGGATGATATATACATACTGTATGTTGAATTATGCAAATTTAAATTCATGTTTTCATTTAAAAAGCATTTTTAAAGTGCCAGTAGTGCAGCAGCAGCAACATGAATACAGTGCAGTAACTGTGATGAGTCCAGAAAGTCCAGCAAAAGTATGATTAGTGTATGACAGTGTAATGTTAATATGAATGACAATGTTGTGATAGTGGCAGCTGGGTGGGGGTGGTGGTGGTTGGGGCGGGGGGGGGGTGGTGGTGGTGGTTGGGGGGGTGAGATGGTGCCCAGGGTGGTTTGCGGTCCCTTTTGTGATGGAGATGGCCTTCTACTTGCTTGTAGTGGTTCTAATCGACTCTCTGAGCTGGACCGAGGGCACCGCTGGATGTTCCTCCGGGCGCCTCTCGTGGCGGTTGAAGTGCCCGAGTCGATCCACGTGACGACCGGATGTGATCTACGACCACGGTTGACGTTCAACGTTGACACTGGAACCGATCGTTCAAATGATCACATCATGCATGTAAATGCATGCCACCTGGCCCTAATCAAACCATAAAATAGAATTTACCGGACTAAACGCAAATCATACCATCGTGGAACAATATGTCAACATTCCGGAAGCGGGAAATACCCGCGATGTCGATCGATCACACCAATCGATCAGATCACTTTTTCATATAACTATAGGCTTTTTTTCCCTTCCAGGAATAACGTCAAACACTGGAGGTCGTTTTGGAAGCGTCAGGTTGGAATGGAAGGAAACGTGGTCGTTAGAACCAAGACATTCATTCTGGAACATTGCTGTCTATCACACACACACACACACACACACACACACACACACACACACACACACAATACACTTTACATATGTCACACACATAAGGTATAGCCTGGCCCACGTCTCACACACACACACACACACACACGTTGACGCGTGACACATGG